>PISX010004544.1:0-119881 GCA_004024625.1 Mellivora capensis
TCACAGACATGTACCCCTGGGGATAAAAAATTGTTTATAAAAAAATAAAAATTTAAGAAAAAAAATAAAATAAAAAGATATACAGTGAAAAAAAAAAGATTTTAGAATTCTAGACTCTTTGGGTTGGATGGATCTTAGACATCGTCTAGCTGTGGATTAATTTAAGTATTTCCTGAAGGTCAGTGCTGGCTAAGACTACTTACCTACCCAACATAATTTAAATACTGAAACTGAGTGTAACCATTTAAATACTTTGATAGCAATTCCATATATGGGGACATCCAGATAAGTGGCCTGATGCCATTGACTAGGGAGTCAACTAGTTCATCATTTTCAAACTCACTTGTTGAGTCACACATTAGTGTGGGCTGCTAGTTCTCTACCCTAGTTCTCTACCCTATTGTCCTGATGGGTTGGAAATTTATTTTTTTTTATTTAAAAGATTTTATTTATTTATTTGACAGACAGAGATCACAAGCAGACAGAGAGGCAGGTGGGGGGCGGGGGTGGAAGCAGGCTCCTTGCCAAGCAGAGAGCCCGATGCGGAACTCGATCCCAGGACCTTGGGATCATGACCTGAGCCGAAGGCAGAGGCTTTAACCCACGGAGCCACCCAGGTGCCCGGGTTGGAAATTTAAAAAGCAAAAGGAAGCAAGCAAAACTGATTCTTCAGTTTTTTTGCAAATACCTGATCTAGTGAAAGAGCCTCAGTTTACATATGAGAAAATAGATGATTCATCTAAGCAAATCTACAATGATAGTGGCAGAACTGGAGTGATATTTTACCCACAAAAATTTTTTTTGAAGTACATAAGTTATACCCAGCATACTTTGTTTCCTAAGACAGGGAAAACATGCCATACATTTTAGAAACATTTGGAGTCTTTGGGCTCTTAAAATTTTAATCATTCCCCCACAGACTCCACAAAATGAGGTTTTGCTATATATACGCATACAACGTTGTCGTCCCAAAGAAAACACATTTTGCACTTTAAGTTTGTTAAACTCTTGAGTCATGATTTTGTTTCTGGGAATTCTTAAAGATTATAGGGTCATGTTAGATGGCTCTTTTCTGGGTCAGTTTTGCCCAAGGCACTCTCTAATAGTGAATTAGGTAATGAAAGAACTCTCGTGGGCCCTTATGATGCAATTTAGGGCATCTATCCTGGTAATAGACTAGTTGGGGGTTCAGCAGCTAGTGGAACTCCAGGGGCCTCACAACATGACTAAATCTCCTTCAGTGTCTGCTTCTCTACTGTGGAGTGGTGTGTGGCCCAGGCATATCAGAATCTAGATATGTCCTTGTGGCACCCTTGCACCCACTTCCATCAGGATCATGGCCAGATAAAACTGAACAAATATTTGGACACTTCTCCCACTTCCCCGCTTAGGTTAGATTGGTTATCTCTCATGGGTTGAGGTTTTGAACCAACTGGAAGTGAAGAGTATCACAGTGGTCACAATACCATAATAATAACAATATCTCACTTGTATTACATTATACTTTTATGTCTTTGGGACCTCAACAGAATCAATCCTCCAGTGCTGGCAAGGCAATTCCTACTAGATCCTTTGTTATACGGGAGGAGAATAAAGGGCTCAGCAAGAAGAACAGATGTTGATTTGATTCCCAAATTCAAACTCCAATCCATCCACGTGTCCATCTCCATTGTCGTTATCCAGTTCTGCACCACCTTCCTCTGTCACCTCGACGAATGTAGAAACCTAGCAACAGTCTCCCTGCTTCACTTTTAGCTCCTCTAATCAATTGTTTACATAGCAACCAGAGTGCTCTTTTTTAAAGTGTAAGTCATGCCATGTCACTGTAAGCTTAAAACCCTTTCATGGTTTCCCGCTTTTTAAAAATAAAGTCTGGGGTGCCTGGGTAGCTCAGTGGGTTAAGCCCTGCTTTCAGTGCAGGTCATGATCTCAAAGTCCTGGGATCAAGCCCCGCATCGGGCTCTCTGCTCAGTGGGGATCCTGCTTCCCCCTCTCTCTCTGCATGCTGCTCTGCCTACTTTGATTTCTCTCTGTCAAATAAATAAATAAAATCTTAAAAAAGAATAAAGTCCAAATTCCATGACAAGGTTTACAAAGCCCCGCATGACCAGAGAAGCTGTCCACCTGCGACTTCATCTTGTGCCTCTTTCCCCTTGGTCCCTATCTGTGGACCCTGTTACCTTTCAGACTCATCAGGCTCTTTTCTGTCCCTGGACATCTCTTTCCCCATTCTTGCAATGGCTACCCAAGCTCATCTGCCAGCTTCAGTCTTAATTCTACTTCTTTGGGGGACATCCCTGATCCTTTAATCTGAGTGAGTCCCTCCCACTTTTCCCTTTCCCTTGAGCACCACCCTGATCCTGTCTTCACAGAGCTTAACAAAGTTCAGAGTTCTTTCCACCTGTGAGCCTCTTTGGTTGAGGGCTGTGGCTTGCACTGGACCACAAGATTGGTGAGGACTAGATCCATGGCAGTTTTGTCTACCAGTAAAAATTCAGCACATAGGGGTGCCTGGGTGGCTCAGTGGGTTAAAGCCTCTGCCTTCGGCTCAGGTCATGATCCCAGAGTCCTGGGATCGAGCCCCGAATCGGCTCTCTGCTCAGCAGGGAGCCTGCTTCCCTTCCTCTCTCTCTGCCTGCCTCTCCGCCTACTTGTGATCTCTCTCTGTCAAATAAATAAATAAAATCTTAAAAAATTCAGCACATAGCTCACTGCCTGCATTGGAGCCAGACTGCTACAAATACTAGTTCAATAAAAAAGGAGGAGCTGATAGCCCAAGAAGACAATGCCACTCTGCCTCTGAAATCACTCCCAGGTCCCTTTGCTTTTGTTCTTAAAATGCAGCTGGGGCTTCCTGGAAGAGCATACAGCCATGGTGCGTAGTAGGAGCTCATACGTGTCTGAAGAAATAAACTTAATATGTAATGAAAGAATGAATGACATACATAGGACAATTTATATTAAAGATTCTGCTGCTGTGCGCACTCTGTGTTTCTGCTGTTCGAGCACTGGTGTGATGTGATGTCACTGTCCCCAGGTTGCACTGTCGTCTTCCCTTTCAGTGTCTAGATGTTCATCTCCTCACCCCCAACCCCCGTGGTTGCACTTGTACCCAGATAGCCTCTGACCTATCATTTCCCCTTTCTCTTGTCACTGCCAAAGTCTGTTCTGTGTGAAGAAGCAGCTTGGTTAAAGAAAAAAAGCCCTGATATATTTTTTTTCTTCCTGAAGAATACCATCAGGACGAAGGCTATGATTAATACACATAATTGAAACAAATGGCAGCTAACTGCAGAAAACCAACTCCCAGCTGTTGGAGGAAGGAAATTGCTGACAGCCGGTCCCCATTGAGTGGCTAGCAAAAGAGAGGAGCTCGTAGGAGCAGGAGAGAGTACACATTGCCATCCCACATCGCTTTAGGGCTGTGGTTTGGGCCACAGATGCCCTGTGGGCTCGGTCTCATACATGAGCTTTACCATAAAATTGCAGTATCATCAGTTTTTAGAGCTGAGGCTTAGAGCTGGGCTTTCTGTGTCTGAGTTTGGCTTGCCATGAAGCTCTGTCCTATAGGATTGGCTTTTAGAATCCTTATGTCCCAGACAACATTACTGCAAACTCCAGGTTGAATATCCTTATAAGGAGACAGGACACTTTTTGGCCTGTATCAGATTTCTTTTTCCATCTTTTTTTTTGCTCATTCCTGCTGTGCATGTGGAACGGGGAGTGAGGTGGGGAGGAAGAAGATAGGGGTTCTTGGCCTGGGTCTGCTTTGTGATCCTGAGCAGACCCTTTCCCTTCCTGGGCCTCAGTCCACTCAGTCTGTAATATGGGATATCAGACCCGAAGATTGCGGTCTTCTCAGTTCTAAGAGTTCGTGTTAGGAAACAAAAAAGTACATGTACAGATTACACACAGATGTAATGTTACATTATATGTTATATTATTCATCTATCTAGATGTTTGTCTCCGACTCCCCTTCTTCTCAGCCCCCCTGTTCCCCAGTTATACGGTGTTGGTGTCAGTGTTCATCACTGGGTTTTATCAACACACAGATCAGAAGACAGAACCTGGAAGCCTGATACGCTCCATGCACACACGCTTCCCCAGGCCACCACTCCAGAGCTGGGCATATCCTTTTGCTTTGATTTTGTTTGGTGAAACCAAGCAACTCAGAAGCCAAAGTGAGAACAAAGCCATGGGCTGAGGTGGGCTGTGATGTCTGACAAAGCTCTTTTCTCTGGGTCTTGAGCGGGGAGCACTTCGCCACGTGGCACAGTCACGCAGCACACCTAGCCCGTTCTTACTGAGACTGTGAGCACGAAGTCAGCTGAAGGACAGTGTCAGGCACCAGCTTCAGAATTAAATGCACTGCAGTCACCGTCCCTCTGGAAAACTGTGTGCTCTACGAATACCGACTCTGGGAGTGCTCGCTCTGAACATCAGGGCCCCGAGAATAGCTGGGAGAGAATGTTCTCCCAGAAGAACCAACCTCAGCGAGCTTCCTCCAGGTGCTCTGCTTTGTTTCATCATCTCATTTCATCCTTAAATAATCCAAGAAGTGATGCTCCGTTCTGTTTTTGAATAAAAAAAATCGAGGCTCAGGGGACTTGACTGCTTTTATTCAAGGTTACCCTTTTAGTTGTGGGTATCAGTTGTAACATTTTTCTTTGCTTAGGTGCCAAAGGAAAAAAAAAAGCCATTTTTTCCTCCAAATAGAAGGGGACTTCTGTAGGGATTAAAAGAGGAAAGCAGCATTAGCACGTCAGGACTCTTCTTGTCCCTTGACCTCCGGTGATCGCCGTAACTTTATGTAGGACTCCTTAATGTGATGGCTGTGTTCCCCCAGTTTTGGAACCTTACACCATTGACCTTTACTCTTGCAACCAAGATCCTTTCCTGGAGGAATTCCATCAGGGAGGGTGGAGCATTGGCCAGAAGCCAGAAGTCTTTACCTGGTGCTTGCCTTTTCCGTAGAGCTCATCCTTCACCTGAGTGAAGGGTCACACAATGTTAGAGAGATCCATAGCCATTAACATCAGGGAAAGGTTGAGGGACCCTGCCAGCCCGTCGCTGTTACCTTTTCATATGGACAGCCCTGCTCTTAAATTTCTACTTAAAATTTTCCATTTATTTTTGCCGCCATGGACAGAATGTCTGTGCCCGCCCTCCCCGTCAGATGCATACGTTGAAGCCCGAACCCCCAGCGAGCTGGTACTTGGGAGGCGAAACGAGGCTAGGAGCTATCTTCACGGGTGTGGGGTTACTTACTTTTATTCCTTTGGGACTCAGTCAGCAGGTGGGTTCTCCTGCTGGTAGAGCCTGAAGAAAGGAGCAAGACACCAACCGTTTCTGAAACAATTTCAACGTTGAGACATTTAATCATTCCAGACAAAGGCAGAGAGAATGTTTACTGAGGTGTTGCCCTGGCCCTTGACGTCATAGCTGGATGGAGACAGCATGTTTAGGCAGCTAGAAAAGTAACCTGCTTGACCTGCGTCTGATGGATTCCCCCTCCCTCTCATGTCTTTGTTCACAGCAAGCACATCCGTATGGAGCAGCCGGCAGATGAGCACTTCTTTGTCACAGGTGCATGTGAGGGCTGGTAGCTGCTGCCGCGTCTCTGGACAGTAGACGCAGCAGAAGGAGGGGACTCGCTGATACAGCAGGCATGTCCTGTCCAGTGCTGGGAGGCGATGGTGTTTTTTGGTGTCTGAGAATCAGATTGTGGAGGACGATGAAAGGACTGTCTTAGGTTATGGTGAGGGAAATTGCGCTGAAGTCCAAGTGAGTGATGGCGAGGGAATGGAGGAGGAAAAGGAGGAGAAGGATTGTTCAGGGGCTTCCTCTATGCCAGCTTGTTCTCTAAAGGTTTTACTGGTATCATTTAAATCTCACTGTGACCCCAGATGACCTGTTATTATTATGTCCATTTTATAGGTCAAAAGCAAAACCAAAAACAAAACCTGAGGTTTAGAGTTTAAATAACTGCCCAAGTTCACATAGGTTTAACCATTAGTGTCAGGATAAGAGCTCTCCTCGGCTACCCCAGGAGATAAATTGGTTAAGAGTCTCCCTCAGTTTGGAAGGGACTGTGATTCTGGAAGGACCAGTCTTTCCTCAATTTTGGAAGTTTCCACCATTGTTTGTAAGGAATGTTTAGTTCCTTTGAGTTATAAGCTGTGGGGGTACAAAAGACCATGGGCTCCAGTGGCTCTGAATCCTGTTCAGTCTAATTCCAGACCTAGGAAGCCAGAGAACCAGCAACATTTAGGGCACAGAGGGATGTATTCTGGAGCCCTGTGGTTCTTGTATGGTCCCCTAGTTCTAGGAAGCACCTGGAGAGATTTTTGATTTCCAGGTGAGAAGCATGAAGACATAAGACAATTAGCATTTTCCTTTCCTCAATAAAATCCCTTTGGTGTTGACTTCACTAATGACATATTTTCCTAATTTACTCATGTTAGGCTAAAATTTACCTTTGCACAGTGTAGGTTGGGTGCATGATTTATAAAACAAAAAGAGACAGTGGTTACTGTGTTTTGTGGGTCAAGTCAGGAAATTAGTAGCAATCCCCAGGATTTTAGGATAGTTATTTGTATTTGAATAACAAAGGCAGTAATTACCTAAGAATATCCATTTTTGAATTGCTTACGAAATTCCCACAGGCATGGAGCAGAGGTCTTTTCCCCTTATATCCTTGGAGATAATAAATCAGCATTTCTCTCAAAAAGCATTTGTTAATTTTTTTTATTCAATCCCACTGTTCTTTCTTCCACTTAGGAATGAGTGAGATTTTATTCTACTAAATTATATGTAAGCACTGTTGTCCTTGCTTGAATTAATTAGTTTTCACCTCAGTGCCCTCTGTTTTGGATAATGCATTTGCCCACTTGCATCTATAATTTGGTAGAAGTTTTTAAAAAGTTGCCACTTTTGAGCAAGATGGACTGATGTCCCTAAAATGAATTTGGACATTTGGACTCCTGTGACAGTGGGACTGGTACAATGAAGGTGGTAAACTCTTGCACATGTAAGTAGAGGTTGTACACTTAGAACTTCTTAGCTCTGAAACATTGCTTCTTTGAGATGAGACTTTTGTGGTTGGCAATAAAAGAAGTTATTTCCATAATTTAAAGTTAAGGGGCAGAACAGATTGGAGCTGGGTCCGTGTCCTGTGGTCCACTGAGTGAGAGATTACTTGGAAATGTTGGACGGCCTATAGATCTCAGGCTAAGCCACCTCTCCAGTAACATCCACTTCTCCCAATTCTTACCCGAGACAAACCCATACATGACTTCGAATAATAAACACACATGTTTCAAAATGGTGATGGCAGAAGTTTTGAATGGATGGGTTGGTGTATCTCATACCTTCTGTGATGGTTTCTGGAGCAGAAGCACTTTATTATGTAAAATTCAGCCAATTTGTCTTGTGATCCTTTCACTATGGCCAGAGGCATTAGAGGCATAGAAATCCCCAAGGGGACATAACCTCTTTTCCTTTTGGCCGCACAAAGCAATCTCGAGCTTTAGAAGGGAGTCCTTGGAAGACTAATGGTCTTCCATTGACTTTTCTCCTCTCTCATAGCTTATAACCAGAGGGCACCCTGCGGGTGTAAGCTGATTGGGGCACAGAATCAGAGAAGCACACTTCGGGGGTCAATAAGCCCTTCTCCCCTGGCATGGCCAAGAGATGGCAAGATCTGTGGGAGAAAGGTTCTGATCTTGTATTTCTCGACCTTTCCATGTTTTCATTTTGTAAACTTTGCAAGGCAGAAGCTTTGTCTTAGAAATTGTTGTGCTTTTTTGCACTAAACTCATTTGAAGTATCTGATATGGCTTATTTTAAGATTTAAAGTGTAATTTTTTTTAATAAGTTGCTAATAGTAAGTGTTACCACTTACTAATTACTTACTAATGATCCCGGCACAGTGCTAAAAGCTTTCCATATATTATGTCATTTAGTTTCCACAATAAGTCTAGGACTTACACATTATTATTATTTTTAATTTGTAGATGAGTAAACTGAAGCTTAATGAAATTAAGTGATCTGATGAAAAATCAGGTGACTTATAAGGAAGATGGGATTCTGTCCACACAGCTAAACTTGAGCAATGTCTTGGCACTGCCATTCATATATTCTGTATGTTAATTCTGTGTTTTCCTTACTCCTGGGCTACGGAATTCAGATTTCATGAGAATTTATGGTATTGTTAATTAGAATTCTTAAGTGGCCTTGATTATTAAGCCCTTCCCTCTTTCCAGGACAGGGGAAGGGTTATTTAAAAAATGGGTAGCTTTGGCTTGAGAAAGGCCTGTGGCTGTGTCCAAAGTATAAAATATCTTTTTGTCCACCAACATATGATGACTCCTAGGTTGTCAGCTGACTTGTTTGCTGACATGTTTCCCACTCCCTGTCTTTATGCAAAGAGCATAAAGAACTGGCTGGAGTAGATACCATTTCCTACACTAGCACAAATGCCCCTCGCCCCACAGCTAGGGAAATAACAAGGATATGATCAGAAAGGAGGTTTGTGGTGACAGGGCCGGGCACCCAGTGGACACATAATAAGCCCTTCTCCTTGGCTTGCAGCCCAACATCGGATTTTCTCTGGGCTGTGGTTGAAAGCTCACACCGGCAGAGTTTGTTTGTTCTGATGTGCAGCTGAATAGTCAAAATGCTTTCTCTACCCCAAGTAGAGGCAGGGCAAGCATTATGCAGAGTCAGAATTGGCAGTTGCTAGGAGATGTAATTTGAGGGACTCCGTGGAGTACCTCCAACCAAAAAAAAAAAAAAAAAAATAGTCCTTCCGATGCTTTGCAGTTTCACTGCTACGGCTTAATTCCATTGGGCTGAGCAATGCCCCCTCCTTAAAGAAGCACACATTCTTCTCACATGGGGCGGTAACTGTTATATCCCTAACATAATAAAATGATCTTTGGTGCTTATAAAACACTTGAGGTAGAATAAAGGATGTGGGTAGAGAAGGAGATGGAAGAAGTTTTCCATTGAACAGTTTGGCTTAGAGCTGACCTGGTAGGAGGGTCTACTGCACAGAAGCAGGGCCTGAGTGCTGAATGCTGCACGTGGGGGACATGCTTACGCCTCCCATCTGTTTCTGGGAGGAGCCTGAAACGGCTTTTCCAGAAGAAAATTGAGGGACTGAGGAAGGGGCACCAGACACCAGGCTGGTACACTTCCTACAGAGCAGCAGGAAGGGGTTAACCAGGCCTGGGCAGCCACAGCTCCAATCACTGGAGGAGTGTGGGAAGCACAGTAGGTGAGATTTCATAGAAAGGCCTCCGGGTCAGCAGGGGCTGTCTCTGTTCGTGCATGCCAGCCTAGAGGACAGAGAGGAAGTCTGGGAGGGCAGAACTGGAGAGCGGCAAGCTGTAACGACCTCGGGGAGATCCCTTGGTCTTAGAGCCTTGGCTCTGCATCCAACAAGCTCTGAAACTCAGGGCAAAGTCTCAGGACCTCTTCAGCTTCTTGTTCTTTACTGTAAAATGAAGGCATTTGACTAAGGAGACCCAAAAGTTTCTTCTGGTTATGAAGACTATAAATAAGGAAAAGATAGTGCATGTATTTTCAGCAAAGCATGAGGGATTATTTTTTTCTTGCTCAAGCTCATCAGTGGTAGAGTATCAGTCACGTGATTCAAAGGACTAGCCTCTTTGCTGCCCTACCGCTTCCAAAGGGTAGTGCTCAGTAGGATGTCAGCCAGCGCTCTGCTTTGTTAATTTAAGGGAGGCTGGGGTTGTGTTCTTCTTTTCCTTTTTTTTTTTCTTTTAAAGATTTTATTTATTTATTTGACAGAGACACAGCGAGAGAGGGAACATAAGCAGGGAGAGTGGGAGAGAGAGAGAGAGAGAGAGAGAAGCAGGCTTCCTGCTGAGCAGGGAGCCTGATGTGGGGCCGGATCCCAGGACCCTAGGATCATGACCTGAGCTGAAGGCAGATGCCTAACGACTGAGCCACCCAGGCACTCCTTCTTTTTCTTTTTAAAATTCAGTTTGTACCGATACAAGGCGAAGGATGCTGATATCCTGTGCCAAAGGAAGGTCACTGACAACATTCTTGCCCCGCTCCAGGGAGGCAAGCACCTCTTGGACTTAGCGGGGATTGCTGTATCTGGGAGACTTGAACAAAGCAGGCCCTAGACACAGGCACTGAAAGGGAGCCTTTCTTCCTTCTGGACTGTCAGGACACAGGTTAATTCTTCCACAATAAGTGAAGGAGAAATGATGCTTGACTATCAGCCACAGCTTTGGAACTTCCCCAGGCCTGAATCCCTGGAAGGCTGAAGTGGGTTTTGAGCCTTCGTAAAAGGCATCAGGAGCTTGATCTTGCTCCATGTGTGTATGAGGCTTGCGGTTACCTGGTGAGGCAATGCCAGACAGTGATGAAGGTCATCCATCCCGGTTGTGAGCATTAATGCTGGTTCTTACCATCTGAGCCTCTATGGACAAGTAAGAAAACCTCAACCCTCACATCTGTAGAATAGAGACTGCTACAGAGCACTTCTCTCAGAGCTGTGATATTTCCATGAGATGTTAAAGCAAGGAGGTGAGCATGGTACGTGCCAAGGGGCCAACCCTCCAGAATGGGTTGCTGCCATTATTACTAAAGAGTGCAGCCCTATGGGCGAGTGAAAAGCAGCCTTATATAAGGGAACAAACCACTGGGATCTCTGGGACAAGGAACTTGACCTGCAGCATTACACAACTCTTCTCAAATTTACCTCCCTTTATGAATACAGTTCGCCAAGTGGGGATGACATAAAGGAATGTGTTTATGGGGTCTCCAGAGGGCAGTCCCTGGTCACAGAGGGCCCAGAGGAGGAGGTAGGAGGCCGTAGCCAGGTGGCTGGCTTATCCATGTCATTGGGACGAGGAGCTTCTCTTTCAGAGAGCACCTGAGGTCAAGAGCATCCACACCATTTGGAATACATTCTAGGGCTCATGGAGAGTGGAGAGGCATTTTATAGATCAGAAGCTACTGCATGCCAGAGCTTCTCCTTTTCTTGTCCTCTGATTTTCCCTCACCCGCATGGTTCTCAGATTTTTTTTTTTTAAGATTTTAGTTATTTATTGGACAGAGAGAGATCACAAGTAGGCAGAGAGGCAGGCAGAGAGAGAGGGGGAAGCAGGCTCCCTGCTGAGCAGAGAGCCCAATGTGGGGCTCGATCCCAGGACCCTGGGATCATGACCTGAGCCGAAGGCAGAGGCTTTAACCCACTGAGCCAGGCGCCCCGGTTCTCAGATATATTAACAGCCTTCCCATGCCTTCTGCAGCCATCAAGAAGAGGAAAAAAGACAACTGGGAGAATCCCATCTTCTTGTGCTTGTCCATCACTGTCTTGGTTTGTCTTTTGTTTCTCCTCCTTTTTCCTTTCTCTTTTCTTCTTGGAAATATCTGTGTTGCTGCTCTGCATGAGGCCAGCATGTCTTTTTCCCTCCTCCCTCCCTTTTACTGCTTTTAATCGTTTTGGTGCTTTTGTTTTTTCCCTGGACCTGAGCACAGTGAGAAAGGTCAGCTGTCAGAGGAGGGCTGTACAGGGCTGATAAAGCCTTCAGGAGATTGCACGGGAGTCATTATGCAGCATTCCCTCCCTGGAGTCAGTCTCTACTGCTTCAGGCGGGGGAGAGAAAGCAGCTCAAAGAGTAGAAAAGGCAACTCATCTCAAGTGAGTGGCTTAGCCGTGTGAGCACTGAGCAGCACACTGCTTACCCAGAGCCCTTCTCCAGGGGCACATGCTGTCCAGTGCCAGCTCCAGCGACCCTGGGATATTGATGTAAATGTGCATTTGGACGAGACACACACGTAGGCCTGGTAGAATGGACTCTCACCTGGGAATTGGGCATCCAACATCCTGGAGGCCACACTTCTGAAGTTGTCCCTGTAGTTATTGGATTCCTGTGTCCCTCCCCGTTGTTATTTTGCAACTAACTCACTTATATAGAAATCAGAAAAACCTGGGTTCTGGTCTTGGCTCTGTTGATAACTCCTTTAGAAAAACTATGCTAGGCTTATAAAAAGAAATAGAAAATAGGATTTTAAGAGTACTTTCCATCACTGGCTGGATTTTACCTTTCTCTACTTGTGAAGTAGGAGTGAGGAGCATCTCTCTCCTTGGACACAGATGTGAAAACCAGTTAATTCTTTTTTTTCCCTCTAAGTGCCTTGATGTAAACCCAAAGTCAAAGTTCTTGGAACACATCCATATTGCCTGTCTGTCAGGAAATTCATGATGTAATTCTGCAGAGCTTTAAAAGAAATGATGGACGTCTTTGTGAGTAGGAAAAAAAAATCGGGATACCGTAGAGTTGCATGATTCTTAATGTGTTATCAGAGTCTGTTCACACTTCATATTGAGCTGGTTTAAGGATATTCTTTACCTTAGCGTGCTGTAGAAATGTGACGTGCTAAAATCTGATGGAACTCTCCTGTTTTCACTATCAACCTACTACATGCTGAGTGTTCTCAATACGTGTTTGCTAAATGGATGACTAAATGAATGAATGAGTGAGTGACTTAAAGGCTTCAAACAACACAAGTTCAGTCAGCTGTGTTTCTTTGCTCTCACAGGTGCCAAGCACAGTAATGGTCATGTACAAGGAGGAGTTTGGGTAGAAATTGCTGGCGATGGAGGGTGTTTCATCAGGGGATACTGGTAGTTCTACTGTCTTGCCATCAAGGCAACCAAAGGATAATGACTAGAGCTTAGCCCCTTTGAGAGAGTCACTGAAGAGGGTTCCTGTCCAGACCAGCCAGCACAGAGCCCCTGGAATGTCACACAGTGGTTGCTCAGCTCCTGATCCCAAGGCAGGGCCTTTTATACAAAACCTAACCCTTACTTCGCTGGGAGGAGCGATGGGATAGAAGTTAGACCCAAGTCTAGCCTTGTTCTAAATTCCCTCATTGTCAATTACTGTTACTCTCATCGGGTAGTATTGTACCCTGAATCTCCGCTTCCCTCTTTGAAAACTGCAAGTAATGATACCTAAGTGGGTTGTCGTGAAGATTATATGAAATGTTACTTGCACAGTACAAAGCCAGAGCTAAAGCCCCCGACGAACATTAAGCTTCAAAAATGGTAGCTGGCAGCATTACCATCACCGCGTCTCAGGACTGTGGGCATTTTGCGGTAGTAAAACGGTGGTGATAATGCCTACTCCATAAGGTCATTGTAGGATCGAAAACAGCGTATTTGTAAAGGGCCTCTCTCTGTGCTTGGCATATAGTGGAGAAACAGTAAGTACTAGCTTCTTTCCTTCTCCTTTCTTTTATGATGTCTTCTTGCTTTTCTACTTTCGTTAAGAGCAGCTGGTCATCGTTGCCTTTCTGTAAAGTGGTGCTCCAAAGGCCCCAGATGGTGGGTAGTCTTAGGTGGTTGGGGTGTGGATAGTGGGGTATCAGGGAGGTAAGAAAGAATGAATAGCACTTAGGGATGAAAGACAGACTTTTTCATGTCAAAGCTGTGTGCACCAGAGGCTGCAATTCTGAAGCTTTTAAAAAGTTTTTGCCCATTCCTGAAAGGTATCCTAACAGTTTTCAAGGGAACACAACTCTTTGCATAAATCATTCCATAAGTCTAATTAGTTACTTCTAAAACAGAAGACACTTATGATCCCAAATTCAAACGATTGGCAGGCAAAATCTGCTTATTCATAGTGGTATATAGTGATTGTTGATGATGAGCTAGATGGCTTTAAGGTAGCATGAAATCTCGAAGAGTCTTCTGAATCCTCAAAGGAGGTTTACGTCATTCTTAGGCTGACTTTAAAGTTCATAAAAAGTAGCAAACCATAGCAATGAGTACACTACTTATATTGTCATCATAATTATTTGTTCTTTAAAAACCAGAATGTCAAGTTTGAAATGGTTAGAAATTCACAACTAACAAAAGTATCCAATTAACTCAAGCCCCTTTCTTTGTCAATGATTCTAGGTAATTGAGAGTTTTTATTTGATCTGCTTAATTTTTTTAACCTTCTATATGTGATCCATGTAGAGAAAACCATTCTGGTTTTCCAAGGGTTGTTCCCATTTTAGCACAGGAAGTCCCATGTCCTGGGAAACCTCTTGGTCCCAGGCTGGTTACTCTATTTGAAGTGCCTACTAAACCCCCTTTTGAGAGAGTGCCATGTTTTGGTGAACACTCAACTGAGAACACAAAAAGAAAAGATTCTTTTCAGTGGCTCTTCAAACTTTTGGATTTTGTTGACAAGTAAATTTCTATAGAAAAGGGAAGGAGCAAAATAGTGTTGACTACTTTTTATTTTGCCAATTACTGACGTTAACAAATTTCATCTGTCATCACCATCATTTTAGAAAAGACAGGAAATTCCAAATAAAAAAAAGTAGAAAGAAGTAGAATGAAAGTTCCATGTTCTCAATGCCTAGCACAGCATAAAGTAGGTCCGACATAAATAATTGTTGCATGATTGAATAGTGTGTGAATTTAGTTTTTATTTAAAAAAAATGTGCTACAGTGTCTGTATTTTCCTGATCGTACCATGATTGGTGAAAACTTTACCTAAGACCAATGTTTGGTAACCAGTGTTTGGATTCAAGTTTGTGGACTATAGGATTTTTTGATGGTAATTTTTCATTGTGAATTATGGTAATGGCATTCTGATATCTGTCTCAGCCATATATTTATTAGCTGGTATAGTTAATCTTCTTATAGTGATCTTCTCATGATATAGTGATTCCCAAAAAAAGATAAGCCAATTTCTGTCCCTTTAAATCAGAGAATGAGATTCAGTCAACTTATGCTCAGACTTCAGTGCCGCCATATTGAAATTCATCTTTGCTGACATCTACATGGGGATTTCACCACATCTGACAGAAATGAGCTAGCAGTCTTCTTTGTATTTTTAAGTCTTAGACAGTGTTTTAGTGTACTCTAAGTCTCCTTCCTTTTTGTTTTGATTCATTCACTTACAAAGTGTGGTCAGAAACCTTGACCAACTGGTGTTATGTACATATATCCT
Source organism: Mellivora capensis (assembly GCA_004024625.1). NCBI lineage: Eukaryota > Metazoa > Chordata > Mammalia > Carnivora > Mustelidae > Mellivora > Mellivora capensis. The sequence continues at coordinate 15,000 of PISX010004544.1, forward strand.
AACTTCTTTAAGTCTGGGATCTTCTATGCAGTATCTTCCTACCACAGTTGGGATATCCAGATTATTCATTATTTTAACATAACCTATGGTTAGAAAAGTGTCCCTGATAAGTCTTAACTAGTACTGCTGGAGAAGGTTAGGATTTTGCTTTTATTGACATCAGAGCCATAAATATCCATTGTGTAAATGGCTATACAGGCTACAAAAATAACCAACTTGAGTGTCTATTTCAGTCTTATAATCGCAGTTTTTTCTGTTCTTTTTGATCATAAGTCAACGAACTTTTTCTCTTCTGCAAGCCTTGAGCATATTTCTGACTGTAGTCTCTGCTGTCCTAACCTGGAGTCCAGCTGTCTGCCCCTGGAGCTTCAGTGAGCTTGTTGGGAGAGAGGCAGCATCTGTACATGGTTTGTGAATCATTCTGACTCAGAAGGAGGGTTTCCATTTTAGATTCAATGTGTCAAAAGTGGATTTCCTTATTTAATGCTCTCACAATTCCGTGGTTTTTGTTTTAGCATTTATATATTTCTAGTGTTGCAAATGTATAGAAGAATTACTATAATGTTTCTTAGTGCTCTTATGATCTGTATTCATATCCCAAAATGTGTGGTTAGTACATCTCCATGTTTGCTGAAAACCTAGCTTTGTTGGGGAGATAGAGGTTGCTTTGGATGCTGTAGGAGGGTGCTTTACAAAATTAGATAATGTACATGAAAATGGTTTGGAAAATGTGACATGCATGCTTTGCAAGTAAGTGTGTGTGTGTGTGTATGTGTGTGTGTGTGTGTGTTTAAAGAAATGAATAGCTCATCTCCCACAGGAGTACCATTGACGGAGGTCTTTGCAAAGATACCCAGCCCTCATCAGGAGGCAGCATGACCTGGGTGACAGCATATATAGTGTTTGGAAGTTGACCTTAGTTTGTGTTTTGGATCTGCTTATTAGCTGTGATAGTGTAAAGTAATTTCACCCTTGGGAATTTCCATTTTATCATCTGTAATGTGGAGCTGGTAAAATTTTACGTCACAGGGCTTTTGTGAGAGTTGAACGAGAAATATACTAAGTTATCCCAGTGGAAAAGGTACTCTTTCAGGTGACGCCTGAGCACAGATATGTTATCCCTTATTATAAGGGATTAATAATGCATTGGTTCTTATGGTAAGTGTTTTGAACTCTTATATCTTAAATCATCAAAACAGGTCTTGGTTAATTTTTTGTCAAATGTTATATAGACAGTATTTGTTATATTGGGCCTCTCTTTCTGTAAGAACCTGGAACACAATATAGGTTTAATAAATATTCATTACCTGCCCTTTATATATACTATGGCAAAAAAAAAATCTACCTCTTAAAAAAAGGCTCTGCTAATAGTCTAAGAGGAAGAAATGATGATGGTGAAGTCAACACCTTATGATAGCTTTACGTGCACTGTTGGTACTAGAATCGAATTTGCAGTCACTAAAGATTTTCTCCTTTATTTAAGCTTCCTAAATCAGGTCACTTGATGTTTAAGTCTGCCTGCATTTTTACAGAACTCACCCTTCCTTCCCCCTTTCAACATACCCCATCTTCATCCACCCCTGGGTTCACATTCTTTCATTTTAATTACTTTAGACCCAGTGTATCGTCCCTCTCTTCCTGGGAGCCCTGGAACAGGGCAGTTTTAATTTTTATGAGTATCTGCTCCTATCTCCTCCATTGCCACAGTCCTTTTCTTGGGAGGAAAAGGAGATGCACACCTCACTACAAATAAGAAGACACGGCACCTTTTCTAGGATTTTTACTTCTGCATTGGCAAAGTTCCCCAGTTTGCGTCTCTGAACAGGGTTTTAATCACCTGGGCTGTCGTGCTCAGCACTGAAAGCTTTAAGAAGTACTGCAGAAATGGTAGATTAGCCGCACTTAACAAAATAGAAAGTTTTCATTGTGTCATAAAAAGCCTTATTGATCTTGTCCGGGCTTTGACTCCAAGGCCTTTTAACAAGCCCCTCTGTCTAGACTTGCAGGCTAGAGCCACTGTGCTAACAAAGGAGGAACCCGGTTGGGCTGCTGGCTGCAGGGGGAGGCCGAAGGCATGGGCACAGATTCAGGTTTCTCTGTGGGGATCTTCTTAAAGAACTAGGATGGTTGTATTCTGCCGTGGAGGCTTGCGAGGCTTGCGTAGGTATACTCTGGCCTACCCTGAACTCCCCTGGGTCGCATCTTGGCACTTGACGTTGAGCGATCCCTCAGTAACAAATCCAGGTGTTCTCTGTTCCTTGGCTTCCGTGAACATTTCCTCCCTCTGTCCTCAGGAAGCCGACTGAACTCTGTCTTGTGGGTGCACTGAGCAGTGGTTTTCCGGGAATGGGGGAGGCAGTGAGGAGGCAGGAGGAACTGGTGACATTCGAGTCACTGATCAGTTCAGCTGCGTTTCAGTTCAATTCCACATGTCTTTAATACATTCGGGGGTATGTGGGAGATTTCAAAAACATGAAAAATGGGTGCTTGCAAGAGATGATTGAAGAGTTGACATCAACGTGTGAAATAAACAAAGAATCATCCAAATAAACAAAGAATCATTGAGCCATTAGGTATTTCATCAGAATCATCTGCAGGTAATAAAAAGCATGAAATATTTCAAATGTATAGTCCCCGTAGTAGAGGATATTATAATCATTGGTTTAGCTATTCTGCAGCTTGAACACATTTTAATGTTTTGCCATTTTTGCTTTATACCCTTTTTTATAAAGGCTTAGTATTATTTCAGTACATCTCGGGTTCCATCTCTTCTCTCGTTCTCCAGAAGGAAACACTACCAGAAATTGATTATGGATTGCTTCTGTGTTTTTCTATTCTTGTTACATATGAACAGGGCTGTAATATATAATGGTTAGTGATCAGTGTGTGTGTGTGTGTGTGAGATTTAGTGGAGGTGAAATTTATTGGCCACCGCCAATTTATGTTCGGTATTCTTTATATATTCTGGGCTGACTGAAGGAAACATTAGGTAAAAATCTTTAACACTTTATACTTCCCAAGAGGAAGCTTGGCAGTCTCTAGATCACCTTTCCTCTTCTAGGAACAGGAACTATTTGAGCTCCTGAAATATCAGTAGGAAGTCTCACATGCTACCAAACTGTCTTGTTTTCTCTGGATACTTGAAGTTGGTTGGTTTCATCAACATAGTGACTTAGATAACTGCTGAGGCCAGAGGTCAATTAGAGCATCTTCTTCTGATCCCAGCACGATGATTGGTTATGGTGGGTTCTTGTTTTCATCTTGGGTGAAAGCGATTTGGCAGAAATAAATATTTTGAAAGTCCATATGGGTTTTAAAACCCACATTGATTGCTTCAAAATATCTTTTTTTTTTTTTTTTTTTTTTTTTTAAAGACAGGGTGAGCAGGAGGGGAGGAGCAGAGGGGCAGAGGAGAGGGAGAGAGAGAGAATCTTAAGCAGACTCTCTGCTGAGTCTGGAACCCATCACAGGGCTTGATCTCAAGACCCTGAGATCATGACCTGAGACAAAATCAAGAGTCAGATACTTAACTGACTGAGCCACCCAGGCGCTCAGCTTCTAAATATCTTAATATTTGAGTGAGTTTTCCCAAATTCTGTAAACCTTTCATGACTTTACTATTCCTTTCTGAACACTATGTGTGAATACAGTGAGTATCTAATTTGGGGAGCAGTTAGGGTCAATATATGTGCCAGTGTAAGAAGAAAAGTCATTTCTGATGATCTGCTTCCTGCTCTAGAATCACAGTGGGTTTTCTCATTGTTGTTAATTGTTTGTATCAGAACTAAAGTCTTCCATCCTCTCTTCTCCAGCTTTTGTCCCTACTAATATTTTTAAAGATTTTATTTATTTGAGAGAGAGAGAGAGCAAGAGAGCACATAAGTGGGGGAGAGGCAGATGGGAGACGGAGAGGCAAACTCTCTGCTGAGCTCAGGGAGCCTGACATGGGGCTCAATCCCAGGACCCTGGGATAGTGACCTGAGCCAAAGGCAGAGGCTTAACTGACTATGCCACCCAGGCGCCCCTATCCCTACTAATTTTTTTTTTCATCCTCATCAAGTCCATGGACTATAGTCTCATGAAGAGGCATTTGGGGCTCTAGTACACTTGCCCTAGTTATTGTGTAACTTTGAAAAAGAAGCGGGTTGAAAAGAAAACATAAACATTTAGATTATTCTTTTTGGACTGGTCCAAGGGGGGTATGACGATTTATGAGTGTGTGTATTTTCTATAATTTTTTTTACCCAAAAACTTCAAACCTCAATCTAATACTTATCTCCAGGGGAGCAAACAGAGTTAGATTCTTCTCCATTATAATCACCTGTATCGTTCATGCAACTTCAAGAAATGTATCTTAGTAAACACTGGGGTATAGAGCTGGCTTTAAAGTCATTTCTAGAATTGATGTTTGCTTTGTGACCTTGTGTGGTTCCAGATGTGTCAGTTATTTTCCTAGACTGAAAGCAGTCCAAGGGTTTGTTGTCTGGGCTGACAACCATAACATTCTGAATCCATTGAGGAACAGACAGAAGAGCCAAATTGGTGGTCAGGTCAAGGATCCAGATACCAGTTTTCTTGCTGGTAGAGCTGTGTTAGAGAATGTGGCTTTGATCTGTAGCCAAGTTGGGCTCCCTTGTAATTTCCGCCCCCCCCCCCCCGCCAGGTTAAACTCAACCACTTAGGCCTAGGGAGAAGAGCTGGGAAAGCACAAGCCTTCTTCTGTAGGGGCAGAGTCCACTCTGATAGGTTTGCTGCATGGGAGAACCTAGAGGAGAACTCAGTCCTTGGAGGAAGGGCAGATCTGCAGGAAAGAGAAAGACAGGACGCGTAGGAGTAGTGACCACCTAATTAAGAAATGTGGACCTGTGGGTGTCAGACCTTTACTGTGCCACCAAGCAGATGAACCCCTTCTCTCACTGGAGGAATGAAGGAGAGAAGGTCCGAGTGTTACTGCAAAACCATTCTGTTCTGGAGAATGGGGAGTAAATGTTCTTGTAGAGTTGTAGGGACAGGGTAATGGAGTTCCCTCTACAAAATAGAGTGTATTGTTTGTATTCAATCCATGTGTGATTGAACCAAAGTTAAAATAAAAAGCCTGTGGTGGAAGAAACATAATTATAGTTTGACTCCTATAGATGAGGTGGTTGAGGGAAAATAAAATGAACAGCATTTATATCAATAATTATTTTTAATTGTGTTATGTTAGTCACCATATAGTGCATCATTAGTTTTTGATGAGTGTTCCAAGATTGATTATTTATGTGTAACACCCAGTGCTCCATGCAATCCGTGCCCTCCTTAATACCCACCACCAGGCTCACCCATCCCCCTCATCCCCCTCCCTTCTAAAACCCTTAGTTTGTTTCTTAGAGCTCACAGTCTCTCATGGTTTGTCTCCCCCTCTGATATCCCCCCCCTTCACTTTTCCTTTCCTTCTCCTAATGTCTTCCATGCTATTCCTTATGTTCCACATGTAAGTGAAACCATATGATAATTGACTTCTCTGCTTGACTTATTTCACTCAGTATAGTCTCCTCCAGACCCGTCCATGCTGATGCAAAAAGTTGGGTATTCATCCTTTCTGATGGAGGCATAATACTCCATAGTGTATATGGACCACATCTTCCTTATCCATTCGTCTGTTGAAAGGCATCTTGGCTCTTTCTACAGTTTGGCTATTGTGGACACTGCTGTTATGAACATTGGGGTGCATATGGCCCTTCTTTTGACCACATCTGTATCTTTGGGGTAAATACCCAGTAGTGCAATTGCCAAGTCATAGGGTAGCTCTGTTTTTAATTTTTTGAGGAACCTCCACACAGTTTTCCAAAGTGGTTGCACCAACTTTCATTCCCACATCCCTGTGCTTTTCTAGTGACTATACCAGTGATTACGGTGTTTCTTCTAACTAGAGTTTCATCTCTCTTTGGTGACCTCTTACTCATACTTCAAGACACAGATTAAGTTTGACCTCCTGTGTGGCGTCTTCCCTAACACTCAGGGTCATTTATCCCTTCCTCTGCCTGCCGATATCACCAATGAAACAGTTACTGTGCTGAACTGTAATTGCTTGTTTGTGAGTGTGCATTCTTACTGCTGCTGCCGCCAGCAGCCAGCAGGTCTGTGCCTGGGATCTGGGCCAGGACTTTATCTGATTGGTGTTTCACAGCAACTCTATGAAATATGTACTCTGGTGATTCTCATTTTGTAGAGTGGGAAACTGAGGGAGAGAGAATAAGGGTTAAGGAATGAGCTAAGATTTCACAGGATTAGGTAAGTGCCAGAACAGGTCTGTCCAAGTCAAAGTCTTCATTATTACACTCCAAGTCCTTGAGTCTGCAGTCCCACTCCACCGTGGGCAGTGGCAGGGTGCCCCGTTTCACGTGAGTCTAGGCCAGGGCCTGGCACTTAGCGGGCATTCGAGTTGTTTTAGCTTTACCATTTCTCTTCTTCGGTACGGTATCAGCTAATTATTCCTATTCACAGGGTTGCCGTGTGGCTGGAGTGCCGTCAGCACTAGGCACATCACGTGGTGCGTAGCCCGCACCTATAAATCCTCATTCCTTAAATGAACAGAAAATTTAACTTTTATTGTAATGCAATCAAGAGAAATGCCGTCTTCAGGATGCCATTAGCTTTCTAGTGATTTCAGTGAAGTGTGATTTTCCAGGCCATTCTTCTGTGGACTGAAGCAGCTTCCCTCGCCAGGATGCTAGCTGTTTATTTTCCAAGTGACAACTTGATTTACTGTTTTCCTTCTCATCACTTTCAAGAAGCATCTGCAGGCTAGTGAGTGACCCAGGCAGTGTTGAAAAGTCCATTTATTTCTCTGTTGCATCTTTCCTACAGAGAGTCTGAGGATAAGGGTTGGAAATGGCTCCGGGAGGTCAGATTTCCTGTGTGTTTTCTTTTGTAGTGCGGAATTGCTCATAGCGACACAATTTGCTATCTGCTGGTACACTCTGCTTTTGAAATACCTGTGTGATGGGATGTGGCAGGTAAAGGATTCATTGTTTTCCCTTGGGGGATGGCTCTGCACTTTGATCTATCTGAATGCTTTGTTTGGCCCCAAAATACACTGTAAGGGAAAGTGGACAGCAAGAACCAGGAAGATACTCACTTGTACAGTTTTTTGCTTTTCTTATTCCGCACTTCCCTCCTCTAGTTCTAGCAGGAATTCCCATTAGGTGATGTGTAATAGAATTCACTCTAGTAAAACAATTTCTCTTTTTCCCTGTTTTTGCAAATATGATGATCTCACAGCCCAACCGCTAACTTGGAGGTCTGCCCACAGATCCCTTAGAGGTGGGAGTTCTTGTTCTGGATGTTGGATTCTTGGCAGGTTGCATGGAAAGGGAACAGAATCGTGCAAGAACAAACTCACTTTTGCCTTATACCGTGTTCTTTCACCAGCAAACTACCCAGTGGCTGTGTCACCTCAAGGCACCTTTCCAAATTGAGTGCATATGCAGCATCCTGAATTCTGGAATTGGGGACTTCACTATGAGTTCATTTCTGCTTTGTGTACCCCCTTCTCAGGGCTGCTTTTGTCACCATCAAGACTCTTTCTTTTTGTGCCTGGGAAGCAGTGTCTAGAAAAGGTGGGTGATATTTCAGTTTATAGTTGGAGAACCTGGAGCTTGTCACAGCTGCTGCCCCACTGGAGGACGGACTGCTGTGTGCATGCATCTGGGGAAAGGCATCAGCAGGCTGGCCTCAGGACCACAGGCCATCCCTTTTTCTGGCAGGGAGGGCAGCAGCAACCCTTGTCTGCTGGTGCCCCCTGAGCTCCAGCATGGACCCAGCCAGGGTAACCGACAAGGGTCATCTTAGCCTGGGTGCCACACTGCTGCATGGAGGCCAGCTGAAGAACAAAGGATTCAGAGCTGAGCGTGGTTTTGCTTGTATCTCCGAGGTGCAGCCTCAGGCAGCTCGTTTCTGTACTCCCTTTCTGGAGGATAGCAGGTGTTCTGTTCAGGGCCAGTTGTTACAGCCCCTCCAGAGGGGGCATTTTCATCGGCTCTTCTAAGTGATGTCTAAAAATTCCATTCCCAAGGTCCTCTGATGGAGGTGAAGAGTGAGATATTCCCAGTTTGGCTTTCTCCAGTCTGCTGCTAGAGAATTCTGGGCTAAAGCCAGCCCCCCTCTTATTCCTCTGCTTGGGCTCCTGCTGCCTGAGAGGACTCTTTCTGTTATTGCTAGTGGTTTCTCCTTTTGACCCATTGAACTTCTTGCAGTTGTAGGAACAGATGGAGCTGGGGGGGTTAGGTACCTGCTCGAGAGTTTGAGTTCCTGGCAAGGTGGTGGTATGACATCGTAGCAAACACAATGCAACAGGAATCAGGGGACTGTTTTGGAACTGGCCTGAATGCTTTTCAGGGTCTCGTCTAAACTATGTGCCTCCAGTTTCTCCCCTTGGCATAACCCCAGCAAAGTGGCCTTGCGGAATGTTGAGAGTCACAAATAACAACTAAGAAAGCATTTGGAAGTATATAGCATTTAAGAAACTGCACTGTATTTGCAAATGGACCTAGAATCCTCCTTTACACATGCCTGACATGTTCTCCCTTGGGGCCTTTCATGTCTAACATTCTATCGTTGTCCCTCAGTCTTTACCTCTGGTCCTTGGTTTTCCATGGCTGCATTTGGATCGTAAGTGTGCAGACTCTGGCTTCCTCCTGTGGTCTGTGGTTTGCCAGTACCTCTGTCTCTCGGTTTCCTGTGCTGTCTCTCCTAAGAACTGTTTGCTTCCATTATTGCCCAGCAAAAGACAAACTTTCCTTGGGAAGGGTATCAACATCCAGGTTGAACCAGTCTGGGCACCCCCAGGAAAGTAGTTCAAATGTATTCTCAACCTTTTCTTTTTTAATCTTATTTATTAATTGTGAGTGAGCGAGAGAGAGAGCAGGAGCAGGGGGAAGGGCAGAGGGAGAGGGACAAGCAGACTCAGAGCTGAGTATGGAGCCTGATGTAGGGCTCTATCTCATGCCCCTGAGATCATAACTTGAGCCAAAATCAAGAGTCAGATGCTTAACTGGCTAAGCCACTCAGGTGCCTGTGTTCTCATCTTTTAATGGGACTCTCTGCCTTCAGTTCGCTCTTCTTTTCAGTTCACTCTCAACCCAACATAAGTTGAGTTGCAAAATTTTTTTAGAAGATTATGTGAATTTTTAAAAATACAAATCAGACCCCATCCATCCTTTCAGTGAAATTGTACAGTGGCTCCTCAGAACCTTCAGAATAAAGCCCGAATTTCTTGATCTCAAAGCCTGAGACATGACGCTTTCAGAAACCACAGACCCAATTAAACAGTGATATGCATTTCTCCACACTTCTTAGATTGCATGGTAAAAACATATTACACTGAATATTTTAATCTGCTTTGCAATTTCTCAGAGAAATGGAGATATTATTATATAAATCACTAGCTGGATGTTTTTTGGGGGGGAGAGAGTGGAAATAGAATTGAATAAATGCTGTGAATGCTATTTATATATAGTACTTGGATTAACAAGCCTTTTGAAAGATCAGTACTTTACATATCTTATACAAACTGATTTAAAATCTTGGGTTACACATATCTAGATTGCATCTCGTGTTTAATCAGTTGGACACGTACAAATAATGGGGAAATGATTTGTTGTCATATGGTTGTGCTTTGCTTTCCGCGCAGCGAGAATAACATTTTTATTTTAACACTTATGCAATTGATTGTAAACTTTGGGGTGATATAATTTAAGGGGATCTAAACAGTCCATCAGCCATGCTGGTGCGTGCCCTCTTGCCAGGCTGGAGCTTTCTGCTAAGCTGTTGTGTACTCTGTTACATAATCCCCTGCATCCATTGTCTCTACCTGTTTAGCCTGAATACACACAAGGTGACTGCGTTGTCTCTTCGACCTCTTTCCCAGTGTAAACACTAAATAAAGGAAACAAATTTGGGGCAATATTACATTTTTCTAATGGAGAGTTTGGAGAGTTGAATGAGCTTAGAAATGTGTGTGTCGCTGTTTAGTTTTGTGCCTTTCAGTTAGGTTCATTGTCAATTGAGTATGGTTTTCAAGGTGACAAGACAGTGCTTACACTTTGGCTCCTGGAAGGAGATTAAGACAGACTGGGATCTTAGGAGAAATCAGTTGTGAGAATATGCAAAGGAATGCTTTCTTCAAGGTTCTCACTCTTTCTTCTTCTGTGCCCCTCATTTGCTCTTTTGAAGACCGGGTCATGCACTACCACTGCATCTCCTCTCCACACAGTCAGGAGGAAGGTGTCCCATGCATTAAAAATGTTACAATTTGGCTTATCTAGAATATGACTCAAGAGAGTAGCTTTCAGGTGTCTCTTACATGTTGGCATGTGGAGGAGATAAGAGCATCTGGGGTGATGCTGCTCTTGGTAGCCTCCTCCAGCCTAGGGAAGAGGCGAACTGGGAAAATTCATCATTGAATGAAGAGATAGGGAAGGTTGTGTACGGTTACAGCATTTTCCTTAGATTACTTGCAAAGGGACGTGCTCAGCTACATAAAATCTTTGTTGGTAAATTTGCATGGGGATTAGCATAAATGCATCTGATTTACATAGACGATTTCTCACTTTGGTTTTATTTCTTGTTTATTTATTGATATTCTCTTCTCTACAATGATGTCATTTTTCTTGTGTGGCCTCCACATAAAACAAATTCTATTGCTTTAAACACACCCAGAATCCAGGGAGGAAAGGGGAACATTATTTTGGTGAGTAAGTGATATATGTAGGGTGGGGAAAGGGGGAGATAAATTTCTGGCTCAGCTTATCCAGGGTTTGGGATGGTTTGTAAGTTAATGCATGGCTCTGTGGAATCATTCGTGCCCTATAGTACAGTAGGAACATTGGTATATCCAGAGTGATGGGTAAAAGAATATTGAGAGGAAAGTCCAGATAGGCAGTGGAAGTCCAGAGTAACACCAGCTGTGTGATCTTGGGCAACACTTATTTTTAGTTGTCAGTTTCATCCTTGTTAAAAGGGGGGGGGCATTAAATCAGATAAGCTCTAAAATCCCTTATAAACTCCAAAGCTCATTATTTTTGCATACTCCTTGGTTTAATTACATGACAAATATTAGGCAGCATATAGCACATCAAATGGGATCTTGGAGCCTTACTGTTCTGTGTACCCTTTGAAGGGTATTCCATGATTAAATCAGGCATCTCTTTAGAGGCACTCATTTCCTTGTTCATTTTTCTCAGTTCATTGGCCACATAAGGTCTAACTTAAACGTGTACAGAAGACAACTTTTACTATAGCACGTTACTGTAGGCACCGAGGACAGGCATGGTAGTTGGCTCTGTGCGCATTTTCATCCATAGGAGAAGAATTTAAAGGTGATAACTCCGTTGGATTTGCCGTCTTTTACTCTAGGTCCAGCTCACCTCCTGGTCTACTGAACAGAGTCTCATCCAGTTGCATTATATGTATATATGCATATTACATATATATATATGCATATTATGTATATGTGCATATTATATGTATATGCATACACACACATATGCGACACTGTGGTCATTTATATGTGGACAGGACCCTTTTGCTTATACCAGTGTGTGTGTGTGTGTGTGTGTGTGTGTGTGTGTGTGTATGCACAGGCATGCACACAAACAGAAATATGCAGGGAGACACCTGTCGTTGAGACCCTCTGGAATACACAGGATAAGCTTGATCTTTACATCTCTGGAACACGAAGTTGAGGTTCATGTTTTAAGGCTATCGTGATGCTATAACTGGTTTAATATAGTCTGTAGTGGGTGGTCATCTCTCCCAAATGATGAGTGATTCCTCTCCAGTTCTTACTTAATCAATTTATTTGAGAGTATATTTATTTTACTTAAGTGACTTACCAAGGGCTGTGATGGTCGATAGGATCTAAGTTGAGGTGGAATTGACTTTGGTTACTAAGGCTGAAGTGTAGTTCTAGAAGGGAAAATAGAACTTGCTCAACCTTATTTTATAGCCCCCACTCTGTAACCGGAAGCTGCCTACCCAACCTTGTTCTTGTTGCCCACTTTCTTTCATGATGAGGTGATTCACTAGCTTTTGGCCAACCCTGATGTGCATGTAGTAGGCCACTCTCAGTCAGGCTGCCTGTCGGAGGGACAAATGAAAGCCCATATGCTGAGTTTTGAAATTATAAATTACATCAACAAATAATTAAACAAAACACGTCATTCCTTTGACGAATATACCTTGGAAACTACCTGGTAAGCCAGGTACACACTTAGAATTTTTAGATTCCTCAGTGTTCTGCACTGGAGAATACTAGCACAAGGAGAACCAGGCCCTCTGGCTGTCAGCCTTTGGCCTGACCCCTTCCTCTTTCCACCTCTCTCTCCATTCTGTATCCACAAGGAGTTTGGTATAAATGCACGTGGATGCCCACATGGCCAGCTCTGTCTAACTCCCTGCAAGTGGTCCGCCATGGCTCGTGCTCAGACCTTGAAGTGTGCACACCAACGGCATGCTATGCTGTTGGAAAATGAGTCTGGGCAGAGCCTTGCAGAAGCCTTCCAAACAGGCCTGGGGTTCCTTAGGTAGGAAATTAGAGGATCCCAGGATGTGGCCTTGGAAGAGAATATATACTCCAGTGGAATGCTGTCTTAACCCTGGGTGTTCTTTAGGATGATCCGACCAGGGACATCTAAATTAGGAGACCTCAGAGCAGAGATCCCTTTGAATCGAAAGGGATTGTCTTGTCAAAGTGTATCACCAAATTCCGTTCTCTCCCCTTTCCCTCATCTGCTTGATCACCTTTGCAGGTCCAACCTCATACTTAATAACCCTGTCACATTCCACTGGGCTCAGGACTCTACCATGGAAACCAAAGTTAGCTGGGTTGTTGATGGATGGAAATTAGAACCAGATCTTTCAGGGTAATTGATTTTTAGTTATTGGTCAATAAGAGGGTACATAGAGCTGAAGAACCCTTTGTCAGAACAGTTAATTATCCATTCTACACCAGCTCTCGACAGCATTTAAAAGCCATCATTGAAGCAAAAGCAACGTCAACTTCACTCTTCCATTTTGCATAAAATTTCCTTGGGTTTTTCTTTGGGAAAACGGGAAGGAAATGCAGCAAGCTCTTCTACACTGTTGCGTTGGTCTTCCACCCTTGTGAATGTAGATGGCTTCTCGGCAGTTGCTGTCTTTCCTGGTTTACCTGGTGCTTAGACACAGGTCTGGTAGAAGAGTTGGAGTGTGGAGAGCAACTCCCTGGTAGGGAGGCACTGACCAGGAGCAAGTGTTCTCCTTGGTATTTGCACGCACATGATTCATGCCAGTCAAGTGGTGACTGCTTTCCTCTTTCCTTTTCACGCAGCCCGGGAGGAGAACGTGGCCACTTTCCGAGGCTCCGAGTACCTGTGCTACGACCTGTCTCAGAACCCGATCCAGAGCAGCAGTGATGAAATCACCCTCTCCTTTAAGACCTGGCAGCGGAATGGGCTCATCCTGCACACGGGCAAGTCGGCCGACTATGTCAACCTGGCTCTGAAGGATGGCGCGGTCTCCTTGGTCATTAACCTGGGGTCCGGGGCCTTTGAAGCCATTGTGGAGCCAGTGAATGGAAAATTCAACGACAACGCCTGGCATGATGTCAAAGTCACGCGTAACCTCCGGCAGGTAATGGCTGTGGGGAGAGTGCCCGGAGGCTGCTCTAGGGCAGCTGGGGCGGAGGTTTGTGAAGCAGGTTCTAGGAGAGCTGGAGAGATACAGCTTTGGATTTGTTGAAGCCTAACATTCTCCCTGGTCTTTGCAGTTTCACAAGGAAAATTTATAAAAATATGTTTCTTCTCCTCCTTCAGTTCTCCACTTATGCTTGATTTTTTCTTTTCAGAAAAAAATTCATTTGTGTAGATAATAAAAGTTATAAATACTTTCCTTTTATTCTGCTTTCCTTATCATTTTCTTAATTATGTTTGAATCTTATTGTCAGACTCAATTAGGGATGGCGTTTTGTTTCTGTAGCTTGCTAGATTTTCTTCATTTTTTGAATATATGTTTTTCTTTTTCATTAAGTTAGCCATTGCCATGATGTCATGATTTTAATTCCTTCCAGAAAAGAGTCTTCCTTTTTCTCGTCCTTTTAGTTTACCACCCCTCCCCTGCTTTCATTTTTTTTTTCCTGTTGTTATGATAACCTGTAGAATTAGCTGGAATCTTTCTGAATTCCTCTGTTTCTCTGTTCCTTGGTACGGTGGTCCTACTTTATTGCCCCGGTGTCTACCTCCCAGGCTCTTCAGTTGACTGGGAGGCCTGGAAAGTGGAAGGACTCAAAAAAAAAAAAAAAAAAAGTCAACTTCGGAGCAGCCTTTCCTGGTTCTGTTCGGGCATGAGAACTCCCATCGCTTGCAGATTCTAAGCAGGCAACTCCGTCAGGTGACAACGCTCTCAGAAAGCCTTAGCCAAGTGACATTGTTTTCAGTCTCATAATGAATAGTAATAGTCACAACAGTAATAATAGCAACACCGCACCTGCCCACATCAATGAAGAAGAAAAGCCATTTCCTATAAAAGTCAAGGTCGGTGCTGATGCGGCTTTCCGGGTTGCTATTTGCAGTTGGTTTTTCTCCTTGTGATTTTGTCATTAAACCCAGTTAGACAGGGTTCATCCTTTATTAATCAGAAAACATTATGCAGATTTCCAGAGAGTGCTTATCAGATTTTCTTCTGCAGTATGATTGATTTAATGCTTTCTAATGTAAATGTGAGAGCAGAAGAATGGACAGGTATTTGCATATGTTTTCTGTTTCACAAAAGGGCAACTCCTTAGCATTGCTAAGTGAACAGAGAAGTTTCACAAGGTGCTGGGAACACACAATATTCAAAGCACCCATTGTAATGCTTAAGTAAGCTGAAGAAGCTGCTTGGTTGGGAGATTCTCTTCTACCTGTGGTGACATTACCAAATCACACAAGTCTTGGAGCCTCCAGTCATCTTAATCCCCATGGACTGGACAGTTTTGAATCATTATTCTGTTTTTCCTCCAAGGCCAAATGATCCAATGTTTTCTTTAATAATCCCCCATCCATACTTACTCAGCTTAGCTCAGTGGTCAGGAGGGCCCAAGTCAAATTTCCATTTGCTAACATGTAAGGGCGCGGTGTGTTTGAGTTGCGGCGACTAGACCCAAAAGGAAAATAGGACCTTTTGCCAGTTTTGACTGGCAGGTGCACAGTACCGCCCTTTAGGCTTTAGTCAGTGGAGGGGGGAGAAAGGTCAGGCTGTGTTGCTCACCAACCAGTCTGTTTCTCTGCTTCTCTCCCACTGTGTACACTTTCTTGCCTTTCTAGAATGATTCCAATTAGCTGGAGAAAGGCTCACTTTTATTTCTACTAAAACACTTTTCTAAAATAGAATTGGGACCCAGTTCCATCCTTTAACCTGGGTGGGGGATAAACGAAACTGTTCTTCAAACACTGTGTGTGCTGTTTTAGTCAGAGTGAGCAGAGGAGAGCAACCCTGGAGGGTTTCTCTTCCAAGTTCTAAGACCCAGCTCCCTCGGTGCCCTTGGACAAATCATTTAACCTTGCCACACCACAGTTTCATTTGTGAAATGGTGATTACAATCCTCCCTAGCCATGTGTGGTGGCTAAATATGCAAAGCACCTTATGCTCCAGAAGGATTATGCGCTCCTCCATGGTCTGGGTGCTAGACTCACTGTGACATGCTCACGATTTATAGGCTGAGTATTGTGTTGTGAAGGTGACTGTGCCTGTTACCAGCGATGCGGCTAAGCAAAGCTCTCCGTTCTGGACAAGGCGACAGAGGCCCAAGCATGTTGGGGGACATTTCTTGACAGAGGGAATATGAATCTCATAGAGTGTCCCTAAAATGGGTCTTCACTGAAATCCCCACTGACTTTTGCATCCAATGCAGTTTATTGAAAGAGGAGGAAATCTCCAAAAAGCAGAGTTGATTTTGCAAATGTAATCCTTTCTGTGCTGAATCATCTAAGATTATTATTTTGGCCATTAAAAATACATTTATAACATCCTCCTTAGTTCTGTAGGAGACATTTGAAGGGGTTGGAAGCCCCTGTCTATTTCAATTGAACTGTAAATTGCTTCATAAATATTTGATAATGAGCTTATGACTGTCTCATCTACGTTTTTGGTAAGGTCGAATGGTTTCAGTGGGAAAAACTCATCTGAGAGTGCTTACTTGGAGTTTCCTGGAGTATTCATTACTAAATGGAGCAGAACTTGGTCCATTCCTTCCTTCTGGGTCATCTAGTCTTGGTTCTACCTTTGAGACAAGTCAGGACCAAGGCTAGCTACTTTCCTGGTGGTTCAGATTCAAGGAAGGAATGTGAACTGTCTGTCCCTGGGATAAGGAACCAAGGTAGTGATGCCTTTCTCTGGGTTTGTTTTTGGTTTTGTTTTAAAACCCGTGACCTTGAGCATGGCCCTCATGTGAATTGCTTTACCTCTAATGCCACTTTAATGAAACCACAAACACAAAACTGGGGTTACCAATCTTCCAGCCTCCCAGCCTCCCAGCTCAGGGTGTGATGGCCATTTAGCATTTGAAAATAATCAGAGGAGACAAATCGCAGGGCTTCTTTAATCATGTTTAATCTGCCAGTCTTCTCTATTACACATACAAGAAATTGCTTAAAAGCTTGAAAGACACTTGCTAAAGGGGAATGGAGAGAGAGCAATTCCAACGGGCAGCATTCTGGCAAAGAAAAAAAAATAATAACTACATGGAAAATAAAGAAGACTTCCAACTATTTTGATGCATGCGGACAACACAGTTATTTTCGAACAAGAGGAAAGCAAAGAGGAGAATCTCCCCCTTCTGGTGCACACATCCACACAAAATCAAGGGAGTCATGGATCTTTAATCACCCGTGGAAACCCAGAATGAGCTACATCATGTCGCCTTCCGATGCTAGAGGCGACCCGTACATGCTTTATGTTTGTTGTGGTGGTGGTGGTTCTATTGAAGATCATAATCATCGATGCATGTAGTCAGAGTCAGATATTGGGGAAGAAAATTCCCTAGAATATTGATATTTTAGCTCTATCTGTCTACATGTGAAATGATAAACTTTAGGGATGTTTTCTTTCAGGATAGGTGGGCTGTGTATGTGCTAGAGGGTGGGAAGGGAAAATGGTGTTCATTCAGAAGAGCCCTTGGAAAGTAAGTATGACACTAACTCTAACTGGGGTGAGGTCCAGTCTGAGCGGTCCTGGGAAGAAGGGGGAGTTCAATGACGGGGTGGATTGCCGCTCCTTCCCTGGCTCTGCCCTGGCTGCCAAGGTTTTCCATAGAGTCCTGGTCTCATTGTCTTCCCCACTCTCTTTTTCTGTGTCGGGTGCCTTTTTTTTGAAAAACTAACACAAGATCATTCATGCAATGTGTCATTTTACTAACCGACTAATGTACTAACACCCTAACGACTCATCTTTGTTTTTAGTTTTTTTAATTAACAATCGTTCTGTTCACAATTTTTAATTTCCTTTCTTCCCCCTTTTCCGCAAAGCACTCAGGCATCGGACACGCTATGGTAAACAAACTACATTGTCTGGTAGATATCATTCTTATTGTCTCTTTTTTTGGGTTTGCCGTGTGTTGCCCCCCTTTTCCTTCCCAAACCCCCCTTTGATCCTCTTTAGACTCATTTCTTCTTCTTTTAAAATTTTTTTGTTGGATTAAATGCAAGCCTTTCTTTTTTGTTAAAAGAGAAAAAATAAAAATGGAAGGGTAACGTGCCTGTCCTGGAAATGGTATTTGGAGGAGTTTGGTTGGGACAGTTTCCTTTTCTCCAGTTTGTCTCTTTTTTTACCCCCCCCCACCAAAAATGTCTTTTTAAAGAAAGATTCCCTGTTTAGCTAAATTTGTTTTGTTTTGTTTCCTTCTTTTGCAACTTCCAAGTTACAGACTAGGGACAACAGGATTTCTATTGAGGACTTTCTTCTCTGTATGTCTCCCTGTCCCCTCTCACTCTTCCTTCTTGCTCTTCCCTCCTCCCCACTCCTGAAACCCATTTTTCTTTCCCTTTGGTGTGGCCACAGCTGCCACAGGTGATCTGGGGAGGAAAGTACTCGACTTCCTCTATTCTGCCTTTCCTGACTTTCACCCTACTCCCCACCATGGCTAAAGGGAGCTCGGCCAGTGTGTTCTCTGTACAGACTCTGCATGGCATGTTCCTGTCTTGTGAATTTCCCCATGGGCATCAGAGTGTGTTCCCCATTTTCCTCCTCATTACTAACAACCTGTTGATCATCAGCCCAGTTCCACGCTCTTCTCTCTCTCCATTTTTGTCTCCACGCTTCTTCATTTCCTCTCATCCTTCATATATTTTGGGGTTGGGTTTGGACTTTTTCTTTTCTTTTTCTTTATCTTTTCCTTTTTTTTTTCTTTTTTAGTGAGGGAGGTGGCAGGCAGGGGAGAGACAATCCTTTAGTTAGTTTTGAGTGGTTTTATTTTGTTTTTGTTCTTGGTTTTGTTTTTTTTTTTTTGGTGTTTGTTTTTACTTCCATCTTGTGTCCCACTTTGTTCAGCGCATGTTAAGTGTGAAGTGGATTTTGATTCTTCCCTTTGGTTTTCCTCACCTCTGCCCACTTCCCCGCCCTTTCTCTTCTGCCTTTTCTCTTGGCTTCTGATAGTTTTCGCATGGGTGTGTCAGCGTATGGTGTGTGCACGCTTTGAGGCCCCATCTTTTCTCTCTGCCCTCTGCTCCTTTCATGGATGTTGGGCGTGTGGGTGCTATTTTTTCCCTGTGGGCATTATTATTTTTATTTCAGTTATTATGCCTCATATTCCTTTCTTTTTGTTAGAGTTGCCTTTTTGGTTTGGGTCATTTCTTCTCTTGGTGGTGGTGATGGCAGGGAAGGGAGGGCAGGGGTTGGAGTCTTGGGGTAGTTCATGGCATGTACCATCCATGACGTATCAGAAACGAGACCCTTCTCCCTCCCTCCCCGAATGCATGTTTGTCAGCGTGGTGTGAGCCCCCAAAGAAACTAATAGAAAAGAAAGAGAAAAGAAAAAAGAAAAAAAAAAACCATCCACCACCAAAGACCAACCCTAACAAACCCCATTGTCCAATGTCTCCTTTGCTGTTTCTCACTACCACCATAAATAACAATCATTCCAAAAATAAACAATCATTTTACTAATGAACTGAGACAAGTGATGTCGTCTGAGGATAGTTCCATTTTCTAGCCTGACTGAGTAAAGAGTGCAGTGGGTAGAACAAGTTCTTGATAATTCCCCCGAAGTCTCCTGGGAGTCTGCAGAAAAATGCTGGAGGCTTGGGTCACAGGGAAGGCAGACCAGAAAATGGAACTTGGCTGCACATACCAAAATCAAACCAAATTAGAAAGACTACCTCACCAAAAATCTTAATGAAAGTGACGCCACAGGTAGGGGAAGCCACCAGATTTTGATAGGACCGTAAAGTCATTGTTGGGATTTTTTTTGTCCCTATGTCCTTCTACCAGGTGACGATCTCTGTGGATGGCATCCTTACCACGACCGGCTACACTCAAGAGGACTACACCATGCTGGGCTCGGACGACTTCTTCTACGTGGGAGGAAGCCCGAGTACCGCTGACTTGCCAGGCTCACCTGTCAGCAACAACTTCATGGGCTGCCTTAAAGAGGTACAGGTCACATGCTCTCTTTAATTCATTGACTATCCCAAGAAAAAAAATGAATTTCCAGTTCAATGAAGGGCTCTGTACTCTAATGCAGTCTTTGAGGCCATAGGTTGTAGCAAAAAAGACTTTGGACTTGGAAGTGAGGTCCTAGATTTTGATTCCCACTTAAGCTGGTTGCATGACCTTGGTTTTGCCACTTACGTGGCTGGTGGTTCTGTTTCCTCATCTGCCTAATGGGGAATTGTATCTCACAGGTGGCGGTGCTTCATAAATTACATGAAATAACAGATGAAAGGACACTGATAGCGCAAGAACTACACCTTGTAAAGTTTGATTTCACACTTGACTTGCAAGTAGGGAAGCTCTGGCAAAAAGTAGCTCAACTTGTGATTGTGTGTCTTGTCTAAAGCATAACATATGTATTATTTTACCTTTCCCAAGCTTGGTGTTCCCAAGAGTCTCATTATTTGAGATGAAGGAAATTTTTCAGAATGTAACATTAAGGCCCAGAAGACTGATTTTTTTCCTTTTCTTTTTTTCTTTTTTTATCCCCTGAAAGCTAGCAGCTGTGAGAAAGCAGTGGGGCTTTGCCATTACTCATTTATTACTATTGTAGCTGATGTGTTGAGACCTCTGTCTGAGAGCAGAGGAGCTTCAGTCAAGTGTAAGTTCTCTAAGGTCAGTTGTTGAGGCAAAAAGAATCAGACTTGATTTGGTAGAATTCTTTCAGAATACCGTGACATCAGAGCTGTGTACTGCACATTTTTGTTTAAGCTAAGCTAAGCCTGATTGCCTGAGATATCTATACCCCTTCCCTGGGGAAATTTCTTGAGAAACTAACAGTGTTCTTGCTTGGAGATAAAGATCCCTGGTGACATGTTATGAGATTCCTCTCAGGGCACATATTTTATCCTGATTGTGGTTATTTGAAATTTGTTGGACATCGGTTATCATATAGGATGGCATTGGACATGCGCTCATTCACGCCACTTGACTGTGAGCTGGGTCAAGACAGGAGTTGGGTCCATTATGCCTGGCACGTAGTAGGTGCATGATAAGCATTTCTGGAATGGAGCCTTTATCGAGTCATCACCGGGCACTGTGTTTGTATTGTAACTGAACGTAGTGGCTCTTTCCAAGCTGTGGTCTGTGTGCTTGAAGACTTTATAATCTAGGAAGGGAGAAGAGATCTGGAGGTGAACAGGTAAGGCTCAGGACACTGTGTGTTCAGTGCCATGGACTAAATGATCTGAGTAGAATTAGAGGAAACAGATATATTTTAAGGGGAAGTCTGTTTCAGAGAAGAATTGATACTTGAGCTGGGCCTTGTGTGAGTTCAGAGGAAGAGGCAGGAAGGAGAGACATGACAAAGGAGGGAAAAATCCAATTACAGCTCCATATTGCTCTTGATCTGAAGGACGTATTATGGAAGTGAACTCCAGAAGGGCTTTCCTCTTTCTGCTCGGTGTTAGCTAGCCTTCCGCTGGCTACAGGGATGCTAGTGGTTGTTCCTGATGGAACTGCAGTGGACAGAGAGGCTTCTGCCCTGGGATTTACTCCCATTTGGATAGAATAAAGGTATAAACTGCTCAGCATCTAATGAACCCTGAAAGACACTTAAACAGTGTTAAATCACACACACTGGAATTGTGCTCTTGTCAGAAAGAGATACGCACATTCTGCTACCACGGACGTGGCTTAGCGATGAATGAAGCATCGATTGCTGTGGAGGGCGCATGCATTTTTTTTTTTTTATAGTAAAACAGCCCTGAGTGTGGACAGGATTTCTCCTGGACAGGATCTAGGGGTGGCCTCTAGAACTAATTTTCCCCTGCACACAGTTTTATTGAACCATGTCTCAATTACGTATTCTGAGACAAAGGGGCAATTTCCCAACTTCAGATGATCAGCCAGGAAGGATGCTCCTGAACATTTTGAAACAAACCTCATAAAAACACAGACATATCTCTGATGGCTCCATCCACACAAAACCTAAAGCAAATAAAATCTGTATGCGCGGGCATGTGCACACACACACACACACACACACAGACACATGCACACACTGCCCAGGTATAGAGAGCAGAAAGCTTCAAAAGCCTTATACAAAGTATTACTTAACAGCTGAAAAATTAAAGGCAGTTATGAAAAATGATGTCAATAACAGAAATAATTAGTTCATAGTAGTAAAAATATATACATAGCTTGAAGCATAAATCTGCCTTTAAGCCCAGGTCAAGTCAGAAAAAAGAAAGTCCAGCGCATGCTGAGGGAAATGGTAGGAAAATGAGAATGTCGTTAACTTATACCCCCTTCTCTCTTACATATGCTGTGGTGTTTTTATTTATTTGACAGAGAGAGATCACAAGCAGGCAGAGAGGCAGGCAGAGAGAGAGGGGGAAGCAGGCTCCCTGCGGAGCAGGGAGCCTGATATGGGGCTGGATCCCAGGACCCTGAGATCATGGCCTGAGCTGAAGGCAGAGGCTTAACCCACTGAGCCACCCAGGCACCCATGGTGTGGTGTTTCTAAGGGATTTGGGAAGCTTTCTCCTCTGAGTGTCCTAAACAGATCACTTTGAGTCTCCTGTAGTCCTGGGATGTTCTTTCTTTCTACTTAATCCTTACAGTTCACTTTTTGTAGGGCACATCTGGGAAATTCTCTTGTTCTTGGTATTTGTCTTTGACAATATAGTGAACGGTGGAAGCTTCCAGCTAGGTCGGGATTTCTCTCCTTGATAAGTCCCACTCGCCCACTCTGACTACTAACCCTTAGAACAGTGTCCAGTTATTTGTTTGCTGTTTGTGATTCCGTGTTGCCTTGAGCTGAGCTGGACACTTTGATGTATTATTTTCTTCAAAATGGGGGCGTGGGAAAAGGACTTCAGAGTTTCTCTTCCAGATTGCAGGCAACCTTGTGTGTGGTACGAAATAGGCTTTATCTTTGGAACTCCAGTTACTTTATTCAGAAGTTAAGTTCTGGCTCCACCGTTGAGCAGAATGATTATGGATTTCACCTGGTGCATATGTCCTAGCTTCCTACTGCTGTAAAAGCTACCACAAAGGCTGTCCAAATTGTCCTCAGACTACCGTGGCTCTCCACATACCCTGGTTATCAATACAAGATTTGTGCCACTTGAACACTACCAGCTCAGCATCTTATTCCTTGTTGTGTTTCCACCTTTTTTAAAAAATTTTATTTATTTATTTGACAGAGAGAGAGAGAGTGAGCACCCAAGCAGGGGGTGTGACAGAAGGAGAGGGAGAAGCAGTCTCCCCTGCTGAGCAGGGAGCTCGACATGGGGCTCGATTCCAGGACCCTGAGATCATGACCCAAGACTAGGATAGATGTTTAACTGACTGAGCCACCCACGTGCCCCATGTTGCCATGTTTCAACATGTGGGTCTTATTTTTGGTCTTGAGGGTTTCTAACTCCTAGAATGGTTCCTAGCATCTGGTAGGCTCTCAGTAAACATTTGCTGAGTGAAATCACGTGTTTGCAAATTGATTATGTTTACATACATAATCTTGTAAATAAACATGTTTATAAAATTAATAATTTAGATAAGTGCTTCTAGGCACTATTAACCACGTGACTTCCTTGGGATCAGTAAAGAACATCTTGATGTGGCAACAGCTGAGTCTTTCAGGAACTTTCAAGCTATCTGATCCAAGAGAAGCATTATCTAGAAAGGCTAGGCAAGGCTAGGAGGAGTGGGTTGGAACCTCCTCTAGGAAGAACAGGATTGAAAAGGCTTTGGCAGAGGTATCATTGTATAAAGAAAAGAATACTGGGTTTACAGTCAGAAAATCTGGGAGTACCAGCTTTGTCACTGTCCCCATGGCCTGGAATAAACCACTGATCCTATTTGAGTCTGTTTCCTCCCTAACATGGATACAGTAGGACCTTTATTATGTTCTTACATGAAATCACATACACAAAAGTAAAACCATGCAGACATGTGTATATTGCTATAAGGATTTTTATGAAGGATTATGTAATATCTTATAAATATTTTATGAATACAATTATAACCATGCACTTATAAATATTAGCATGGTCAGTATCTCCACATCCCTATATTAGTAAGTCACAATCAGGAGGAAAACCAGCTTTATTCTGAGATTTGCTCCACTAAAGTCCTTTCATTTTCTGAAGTGGAGAAACCCACCTCACCGGCCCTCAATCATTACCTGTTTTGTTGTCTTCGGTGATGTATTTGACCTTGGTCAGTCTCCATCTATTTAAAATGTGAGCTAACTCTGATGACAAAGGCCTCTTCTGCTCGCAGGTGTCTCCCCAGAACCTAGCAGAGTTCCTGGCATTAAAAAAAAAAAAAAAAGAAACACTCAATAACTATGTCTGGAATAAATAAAGGAATGAATGAGCTAACGTCATGGAGCTCTACAATCTGGTGGAATTTAGATCAGCAGATAAATCCTAAAACCCTACAGGATACCAGGGCCTGTGATAAGTAAGATACAAAGATGAGTCAGACGCAGTTCCCACCTTAGAGACCACACAGTTCGTGGGGGAGACAGATACGTGGAGATAATTTCAATAAAAGATGGTTAGTAGAAAGAGGCACTCACAAGTGCAGTGGGGCTGTTGAGGAGAAGGACTCATATATTCTGGGGTTCAGGAAAGGTCTGTAGAGGAGCTAATGTGGGTCTCAAAGACAAACAGAAATGAACCTGGCAGAATGGAGGGAGTGGAGCTCTGGGACGATGGGGCAACATGAGCAAAATCACGGGCATAGGACTCACAGAACTGTGCGGGTGAGGAACTCACACTTTGTTCATTTCAGGGCACAATTTATAAGATGAAGAATTTTGAAAACGTAGCTGCAAAGTTAAGTAGGGGCAAGGTCATAGAGAAGTTTATTTTATACTCGACCCTTGGAATTTATTTTCTAGGTTAATAGGGAGCTATTGAAGGATCATAAGTAATAGAATGACACAGGTTGGCGTCTTATCCATTAGGCTTTAAATTACTTGAGAACTGAAGTTACTTCATCCACTACTTTCAACTGGTGTCTATTTTTGCCCTAGGAAATTGGAGAGCAGGGTTGGGAGGGTTGAGCCATTGACTGTGGCCTTGGGCCTGGAGAGTGCCTTTCAGAATCTTAAAATTTCTATAGGAAAGCACTTCTTTCTGACTTCCGTTTCAGTTTCCAGTGCCCCTCACGGTCAGGATGTACATTTCTCCTTTCCTCTGTCCTTGGCTTTGCTGAGCTGTTATTGTTGGATGAATCCTAAGGTATCAGAGGAAAGCCAAGTCTGGACTGAGGGGCATGGTAGTGGTTCTGTCAGATTTAGGAACAGGGAGAGGGAACTTGCTCAAGCCCATCACAATATCCTCCTACATCTTTCCTGTAGCTTGATTTGATTCTTTGCACACCAACCTCCTTTCTCCTCAATCTGTTACTTCGCCCCTAGTATGTTGGTTCTCCGTTTTCATCTCCCATTTGCCTAGGGAGGAGCTCAGTGCTGCTGAGGTGTCTGGGACAGCCTGGTCTCTCTCACGTCTCTTTCCTCATGGAGTCTCTAATGGGGGAGGAGGGAGAAGCAGGAGAATCGGGAGCATGGAACACATATTTAAAGGAAAAAGGATTGGGTAGAACATCATTGTGCACATTACATCCCACATCCCTTTGTGATTATTAGCCATTTAAAACCGAATGGGATTTTGCAGCCAGAGATAGTCTCTGAACAGATGATTAATGGTTTAATCTGTAATAACTTTACATTTTATAGAACCCTGATAGGAGTCCACATCTGGTGAGCCAAGCTATTTAAGGCTGTGTTAATTCTGTTAATTGCTATACGTTTATTTGAATTGCTGGCACCTGCGGGCTTTGGGATAATATGTTTGTTGTTGCCTTTTTTTTTTTTTAATATACTCATTTTATCCCGTCTCACTCTCTTTTGCTGCCGCTCTCTCTTATGCTATCACAGTTTTTCTTCTGGTTTTTCTTTCGTGTTGTCCTTGCTTCTTCACTCATTATACTTTTTCCCCTTTCTCCCCGTTTTCATTTTCTCTACCTCTATACTCTTCTACCTCTTCTGTTGGGTTCCTTCCTGATTTCCCAGTCCATGATAAACTGTTCTGTTCATAATCAGGTAAATTAGATCATGGCATCGGAACTAAAAATCCCCTTTTTCCTGGCACTGAGAATACTGCATGGCCCCAGGGTGAGCAGAGACCAAGTGAGGGTTTTTGAGTCAGCATGGAAGATGAGAGGAGAAACACAAGTCTGGGTTTGAATCTTGTCTAGACTCACTCATTACCAGCTGCAGTAGTTAAGAGCAGGTCTTTGGGGTGCTCTTAGCCTCTGTCTTTGCTTGGATAATAATACTTACTTCAAGCATTTTTATGTCAGGAGCAAATGGGATTAAGAAAATGGAAGTGCTTTATAAACTATAAAGCACTGTGCAGATGTTCGTGTTATTATTTGTTATTAAATGAAACCAAATTGATTAGATCTTGCAAGGAACCACAAACTGGCTCTTTGCTGGTTCTGCAATTTAAAAACTGCAGAAGTTAGGAGAGTCCAATGTGGTTTAACAAGAAGAGCAGCTGAATTGGAACTTGGCCTCCAGATCCAGTTCTGACACTGATTAGAAAATCATATGGTCTCTTTGGATATTCATGTCTTTATCTGTAAAGTGAGAGTGGTGATCCCTGCTAAACCAAATGCACACTACTGTGGAGAACTTCTAATGTAGAAAAACAAGTTATTGCTTATTACATTTTGGATAGTAAGGTAGGATTTATTTTCCTACTCTTGGGAAGGTGTGCAAAGGAGCACTGTGTAGGCTTGGGAGAAAACGTGCTTTGACAGAAGGGAAGAACCAATACAAACAGGAGAAAACCAAGAAGGATAAGATTCCAACAAGGTAGAAAGAAGTGGAAACGTGAATCAGAGACTAGGAAATGGAAACCGTGGCTGAAGAAGAAAAGAGAAACTTTCTCTCAGGAGCTGCCAATTGGGTTGACCATAGAGGTTGCCATTTTGGTGGGGAAGGGGGTCGGTAAAAAAAAGGATCAAATATTGGCAATGCCATATGCGTCAGCTTAAGGATGCCGTTTTTGTAAAGCAAATAAGTTGGCTCTTCTGGAAAAGAGATTACCTCTTAGATTATAAGGAACTGAAATGGGTAGGAGAGAGCATAGCGCTCTGTCACAGAGGAAGAGCTGCTGGGAATTGTGAAGAACAGGTTTATTTTACAGGCGGGGCGGGGCGTGAGCACTTAGCCCAGGAAGGCTGTAAAAAAGGAATAGTATCAGGAGGGCTGAACCTTCAAGGATATTTGGTATTGCTGTGCTGTGACAAATAGAAAGTGCTTCTTTCATTAGTGCCAGAATAAAAATACTGAAGTGTGGTTTGCTCTTAATAGTCAATGGGCAGTTGCTGGAGAAATAGATATGGTGAGCATTTTTTTTTTTTTTTTTTTGAGACTTGGTATCCATTTCTCCTTCTTTTGAATAAAACTTTTTATTCCCCTTCATTTTCAATCCAGTGGTGAGTTCTAGTCAATTAGAGACTTCCAGTGGCTTGGCCATGGTTAGTCTGTTCATAGACGGGTGCCTAACCCCATTTGGATCCATACAAGCTCCCCATACAAGCTCAGGACTTTAGCTTATATGCTATAGGGACGTAGTTCTCCTTTCTTTGGGTTAGAACTTGGGATGATATAAAACTGAGTTTCCGGCTGCCATCTTGCCAACACATAGAGATCAAAAATGAAGCCAGAATGGAGAAAAGCAGAGCCAGAAGATGGGGAGAATCTAGATCTTAGTGACATGTTTAAGGCCCTGAATCAAACATTCTTCAAACCAGAGTACCTCTGATTTCCAGCCAAGACTGAGTAATTCCTTCTTTTGTCTAAACCAGCAGGAGCTGGATTTTCTGTCATTTGCAACATAGAGACCTAAGTGATGTGAAAGAATTCCTCTTACTCCCATTTTATCCACTCTGACAACAGGACAGGTATTTGGACAGGACAAGATAGACAAAGGTAGGAAATTTAATATCAGAGGCTGTTAGAAAGCACCTAATTGCTCTGCATTCATTCAGATTTCTTGACTTGAATGAATGATTTCCCAGGATACAGGGAAAGTTTGTAAATAAGATTTTTTGAAATCCAGTTGTGGTTTTTGAGCAATGGTAGAAATTGGGGAAGGTTCCTCAAGGCTAAATATGGAAAAAAAGTATAGGTAATGCAAACTGTGGGCCTGTGAGCTTCCCTGGAATCTGGGAAAGAGTTTGGAGTGCATTATTGAGAGAAGGTATGAGCCCATAGAAGAGAAAAAAGTGATCAGCAGAACCACAATCATTTGTCAGAAACACAGAAAATAAGCCATATTCCATGAACCAAACTCACATTTCCATTCCATATTGTTACCATACTTACAACTCAGGAAAGCATAGCTAAATATCAGCAAGGTATTTCACAATACATTCTGTGATATCCTCATCAACAAGATGGGGGAAAACAAATTGGATGTGGGAGCTAGTCAGGAAAGAAGGAACTATTTAAACACTGCAGTGAGTCTTGATGAAGGGTCTGTTTTGACTTATGTGGAAGTTTCTGGTGAATGTCATAGTGCTTCTTCTTACTTAATGTTTGGATTAGGGACTTGAAGAAAGGTAAGAGAGTGTGCTCATCAGCTTTTTAAATAGCAAGAAGCTTAAATGATAGAAAATATGTGCCTACATGATTTGAGGCTGAATTAATAGAGGTATGACCTATAAAACAAAGGAGGTACTAGTTTTATAGTGTAATTTATTGACTAAGAGAACAGGCACTGGAACTAGAGTTCTTGGCTTCAAAGCCTGTCTCTATTCATCCTAGCTGTGGAATGCTGGGCAAATTACTTAACCGGCTCTGTGCCTCATTCTGCTTATTTATTAAATGAGGAGAATAATTATACCGGTTTCATCGGGTTGTGGTGAGTATTAACTGAGATAATAAATGTAAAACCCTTAAAATGATGCTTGATATATAGAAAAACCTTTGATAGATAGATTTTTTGGATTATAGTTGACATACAACTATGGTTATATTAATTTTAGGTATACAACACAGTGATTTAATAACTCTGTATGTTCAGAAAGTGTAGCTACTATCAGGTACCATACAGTGCTATTACAGTACTATTGACTATATTCCCTATACTGTACCTTTCATCCCTGTGACTTATTCGTTCTGTAACTGGAAGCCTGTACCTCCCATGCCTCTTAACCCATTTTGCCCATGCTTGTGCCCTTTAGCAACCACCAGTGAATTCTCTGTTTTTATGGGTCTTCTTCAGTGTTTGTATTATTTTTTGTTGTTTTTTTAAAATTTTAGATTCCACATACAAATAAAACAATATTTATCTTTCTCTGACTTAACCACAATTAGTGTAGTACCCTCTAGTCCATCCACGTTGTTGCAGTTTGGCAAGATTTCATTCTTTTTTTCTAACTGAATAATATTCCATTGTAAGTGTATACCACATCTTCTTTATCCATTCTTCTATTGAAGAAACTTGGGCTGCTTCCATATCTTAGCTATTGTAAATAATGCTGCAGTAAACATAGGAGTGCATATATTTTTTCGATTTAGTGTTTTTGTTTTCTTTGGGTAAATACCCAGTAGTAGAATTACTGAATCTAATGGTATTTCTTTTTTTTTATAATTTTTTGAAAAACTGTCACACTTTTGCCACAATGGCCACACCAATTCACATCCTCATCAGCAATGCGTGGGGGTTTCTTTTTCTTCACATCCTTGCCAACACTTGTTATTTCTTTTGTTTTGATACCAGCCATTCTGACAGGTGTAAGGTAATTCATTGTGGGTTTGATTTGCATTTCCCTTATGATGAGTGATATTGACCATCCTTGCATGTATCCTTTGGCCATCTGTATGTTTTCTTTGGAAAAAATGTTTATTCAGGTTCTCAGCCCATCTTTTAATTGGATTTTTGTGAGGTTTTATTTTGTGTGTTAAGTTCTTTCTATATTCTTTATATTAACCTCTTATCAGATATATTGTTTGCAAATATTTTCTCCCATTCAGTAGGTTGCCTTTTCATTTTGTTGATGGTTTCATTTACTGTACAAAAGCTTTATTTTGCTGTGGTCCCAATAGTTTATTTTTGCTTTTGTTTCCTTTATCTGAGGGGACATATCTAGAAAAATGTTACTAACATTGATGTCCAAGAGATTACCTCTCATGTTTTCTTCTAGGAGTTTTATGGCTTCAGGTCTCACATTTTAGTCTTTAATGCACTTTGAGTTTATTTTTGTGTATGGTGAAGAAAGTGGCCCATTTTCATTCTTTTGCATGTAGCTCTTCAATTTTCCCATCACTACTTATTGAACAGACTCTCTTTTACTCATTGTATATTCTTGCTTCTTTTGTCATAGATTGACCATGTAGGTGTGGATTTATTTCTGAGTTCTTTATCCTGTTCTGTTGATCTATGTATCTTTCTTTATGTCAGTACCATAGTGTTTTGATTACTACAGCTATGTAGTATGTCTTGAAATCTGGGATTGTGATACCTCCAGTTTTGTTCTCCTTTCTCAAAATTGCCTTGGGTATTCAGTGTCTTTTGTGGTTTTATACAAATTTTAGGATTATATGTCTTAATCCTGTGAAAAATGCTATTGCTTTTTTGATAGGGATGGTGTTGAGTCTGTGTATTGCTTTGGGTAGTATGGACATTTTAACAGTATTATATTTTCCAGTCCATGAGCATGGTATATCTTTGCATTCATTTGTGTCATCTTCAATTTCTTTCATGATTGTTTTATAAAAGTTTTCAGAGTATAGATCTTTAACCTCTTTGGTTATATTTATTCCTAGGTATTTTACTCTTTTTTTAGTACAATTGTAAATGAGATTGTTTTGTTAATTTCTCTTTCTGCTACTTTGTTATTAATGTATAGAAATGCAGCTGATTTCTGTATTTCAATTTTGTATCCTGCAACTTTACTGAATTTATCTATTTACTTATTTGAAGATTTTATTTATTCATTACAGAGAAAGTGACAGAGAGAGAGCGCAAGCAGAGGGAAAGGCAGAAGGAGAGGGAGAAGCAGACTCCCTGCTGAGCTGGGAGCCTGACATGGGCTCTCTCCAGGATCCTGAGATCATGACCCGAGCTAAAGGCAGACATTTAACTGACTGAGCCACCCGGGCATCCCTTATTTCATTTATTAATTCTAGTAGTTTTTTGGCAAATTAGTAAATTGCTTTCATAATCCTCCTCCTCATCCTCACTATGTGCTAATGTGATTACTGAAAGTATTTCTATTCAGTTCTGGATATTAAGCTTTTAAAAGGTTAGCTATCTAATTGACAGATTAGAACATGTTTAGAGT
Source organism: Mellivora capensis (assembly GCA_004024625.1). Classification (NCBI taxonomy): domain Eukaryota; kingdom Metazoa; phylum Chordata; class Mammalia; order Carnivora; family Mustelidae; genus Mellivora; species Mellivora capensis. Next base: position 46,020 of record PISX010004544.1, read on the forward strand.
GTAGCTATAAAAAAGATGAAAGACTCTAACATAAAAGTCGTTGACTGAGGTGCCCCTGAGTGGCTCAGTTGGTTAAGCATCTACCTTTGGCTCAGGTCATGATCCCAGGGTCCTGGGATCCAGCCCCAAGTCAGGCTTCCTGCTCAACGGGGAGTCTGCTTCTCCTTCTCCTTCTGCTGCTCACCCTGCTTATGTGTTCTCTCTCTTTCTCTCTCAAATAAAGAAATAAAATCTTTAAAAAAAAAAAAAAGACTGATCCAGGAGTATTTAACCTGCGGAAGAAAAGCTACCTGAGCTCAAGGGTTGGCTTCATGCATGAAGGACTATCCTATGGAATTGGGATTAAATGTGGCTCATATGTCCTCAGGAAGAAGAACTAAGGCAAATGAGTGGCAGCTGGTTACTTAATACAAAGAAGATACGAAGAAGACATTTCAGTGAGAGGTGTTCAAAGCTGCCTTTAAAGTAATGCATTCTTTATCACTCAAGGCAACCAAGTAGGGTCTGGACAACCACCTTGCTAAGTTTGTAGAAGACATTATAGCACCAAATGAGTAGACAGTGTTTGTTGATTTTTTTAGTTTCCTTCCAAACATAAGATCCTAAGCTCTTCAGGGAACAAGCCTTCTGAAAAGAATGAGACCAATTGATTAGACCAGATTTATTGTGTTGAAGACTTTCCTGATTAATCTCCAAATCAGTTGACTTAAACATGTCCCACCGAGACTCATAGGGTTTCCCTTGTGGTAGGATTTGAGGTTCCCAGCCACTGCCATCACCTGTTAGTCACTTATAATTATTTCTTTTTCCTCAGACCTCTACTGGCACCATGTCCCAAACCATTATAACCACAGCAACTAAAATCATAATAGCAACAGTAAAGACTAACAATTATTGAGCACCTAACGATGTAAATATAAGCCAAGTGTATGTCTACAGGGTTAAATGCTTCATAGATATTTCTTAATTTAATTCTCACAAAAAACTGGTGAGATGGGGCCTGTTATCATTCCTAATTAGAGGTCGGTTTCCATAGTGTAGTGGTTATCACATTTGGCTCACATTACTAATTAGAGTTTAAGGAGATGAGGTTCTTGACTAGGGTCACACAGGGCAGGATCGTGATGGAAACACCGCTGCTGCCTCCTCCACCAGCTCCGTCAGAAGACCTGGTGAAGAAGGAAAGGACGTCAGCTCCTCAGGAAAAGGCTGGTGAGTCTGTGGTTAACCCCACTCTAGGGACTGGTCTTTCACTACCATTTAGAGGCTCCACTTCATAGGACAGGTCATTTAATCAGGCAAAAAATGTCCTGCTGGGAGACTGGATACAATTACCTATTTCTTTCACCTTGCCCTTGAGTGTTCTGAGAAGAAGGTGGTTTTTGCTTGATTTCCCACTTTGGCTGGGCAAATTGATATTGCTCAACCTGTTAATGGTGGAATGATTTTCATATTGGGCCCTGAGTGGAAAGTAGCTGCTCTTGGTATAAATACCAGGCAGCTGAATACCTTTGTTTTAAGATGTGTGGCACATCTTGACTTTTGTTCCAGCCTAGTATTTTCTCTGAAGTTGGAGCTATTTGCCTCCAATGCCCTCAGAAAGCCAGAATGAGGAGCAGCTACTTTTTAGGCTTATTATGAATTTTTAGTCTTTTTTTTTTTTTTTTTTGAGAGCCTCTTTTTTAGTTTTGCATTTTTTCCCCCTTCAGGATAAATTCAGTGGAACTCATTGCTTTCTAAAAATGTCACTTATTTACAGCAAATGTAATCTACCACAACATTCCCACTGAGACAAAATCTCTTGTGTCTTCGAATGCCTCAAAGGAGACAAAAAAAAAAAAATAGCAATTCTTGTACACATATACCTACAGGGATAAAGTAATTGTGGAGCTAGTTAATTAGCTAATGTTTTTTTTAATTGCTTTCCAAAGGCAGAAATGACTATTCCATTAGTGTTATGTGCTTTTGTAACCTTGCGTTCTGTCCCCCATGTGGACATTGTGCCATAACTAGTGTCTGCATAGATTTCAAGAGAGATAGAAGGACACATTTTTCACTTCACAAATCAGTAAGCATGTAGTAGCAGAGGACAGTAACATTGCACACCAATTATCAACCAATAAAATTCTTCTTCTTCCTTCTCTCTCAGCCTCTTTCTCACCAGCCAGTATGGTCTAGCTCGTATTTCATGGAGAAAATAGAAACTATTTAGGCAATGCTTGCTAATCTCTGCCTACATTTTCAGATTTACTTTTAAAGACACTTACTGGTGCCTTCTTTTATCCTGTCTGACAGGATGAGCTCTCCCCTCCTCTTGGAGTATAACTACCATTCTCTTTTGGTTCTTTTGAGATGAGCCCTTTTAAGGAGTCCTTCTCTTCTAGTCATCTTAGATCTCTCATCAACCTCTTTCCAAGTCCCTCAACTAGTGACATGCTGAATATCTTCTAGGATTCTGTCTCCTACTGAATTTACACCTTAGCACATTCCTTACTTTCACTGAAAAACTGCTGGGGAGAGTTGTATATCTGTCCTGTCTTGTCTACTTCATGGCTACCCCTTTACCCTTTGTAGTTGCATGCTGAGCTCTGAAGGGGCGTACCTACCCTCAGTGTGGCGGTAGAAATGGTTTCCTGGTTTACCTGCTTAAGTAAGGAGCACTCTACTATAGGCTCTCACAGCTGTTAATTCTTAACTCCATTGTATGATAATTGGTATTATATTCCTTACTATACTGTATTTTATTGATCTGTGTTCATATGTTTCCTTAGTAGTTGGGGCTTCTAGAAGGCAGGGATTAGGATTTATAGAAATTGAATGCTCACTTTAGAGGTAAACATAGGTCCTGGCACATAAATATATGGAAAACATTCTTCTGTAAGATAGTAAATATTTGTGAACATCAGCAATAGAATTCTTTTTTTAAGATTTTATTCCTTTACTTGACAGATCACAAGTAGGCAGAGAGGCAGGCAGAGAGAAAGGGGGAAGCAGGCTCCCTGCTGAGCAGAGAGCCTAACCCAGGGCTTGATCCCAGGACCCTGAGATCAGGACCTGAGCTGAAAGCAGAGGCTTAACCCCCTGAGCCACCCAGGCACCCCAGAAATAGAATTTTTGATCTAAATTTCCAATTTCTGGGGGAGCCTGGGTGGCTCAGTCAGTTGGACGTCTGCCTTCAGCTCAGGTCCTGGTCCTGGGATTGACCCATGTTGGGCTCCCTACTCAGGGGGCAGTCTGCTTCTCCCTCTGCTTCTACTCACCCCCCCACTCATGCTCTCTGTCTCTCATAAATAAAAACTTTAAAAAATACTTCAAAAAATTTTCAATTTCTCTTTATTTCCATTTTCTCAACAGCATGTCACTCATTCATTTATTCATGAGTGTAGTGAATATTCACAGCGTGTCTCCTCTGTTACAAGATCTAAGTGTTAGAGTATGTGTTGAGTGAGACCATATATAAGGTCTCTGAGCCTATGGAATTCACGTTGGAGGACACTAAGAGTAAATGTGTAAATAACTCATTAAGATATTTTTAAGATAATGGTAAGCAGTATGCAGGAAATAAAAGAGAATAATGGATGAGTGGGTGCCTCTCTATTTTGTTCCTTCCTTGCAGGCTACAAGGATACGCTACTCTATCCTCACATAAAACCCTTCCCTTGACCTGCACCTCCTTCTGCTCAGAGGAAGAATGCTTCTTTCCCAGAGGTGGTAGGAAAGGAGGCAAACACAAAATGGTTTTGAGGTTTGAGAACGGAGTGGTGAGAAAGCTCACTTGGGGTGACACCTGTCTTCCATAGAAGAGAGGTGAGGCAGGGCGCTGAGTGTGAGAAGGAAGGAGGAATGGCTCTGGGTAACCCAGTGGGTGTGGAACAGAGGACATTGCTGTCATCACCTACATACTCATTTCGGGAGCCTCAAGGGAGCTTTGGTTTTTCCTTCCCTCTTGCTGTCTTTCTTTTTGCCCTCATCTAATCAGCCACATACAACCCCAATGACAATTCCCTCATTCTATGTCTCATTCATTTCTTTTCTTTCTGGGCCCTTTCTCCCCTCCCCCTCTGTCCTGTACCTCACCTGTTGGCTGTGGCATCATCACGAGCCTTCCCACCTACGTTCTCTCAGAGCACATCTTCCTCAGCCTCCCATTCATGGCCCTCCGTTCTTTGGCTTCACCTTTGTCTATGCTTCCTAATACTTCTTGTCTCTGTTTAGCCAGGATGATTATCTCCTCATATTCTGAATATGTATTTTGAGTTCCTGCTTCTGAAACTGCTTTATTTGTGTATCCTATCGAAGGATTTCCCCCTCTTCTGTCTGCTCTCCAGCTGTTGCCCATTCTTCTGGGACCCCTCTCATGGTTACCTGCTTGGCTGATCATGTTGATGAATGGTGGTCTTTCTCACTTCTCAGTTCCACACATGCTTATTGTCTGCCGTGGTGTGTGTGAGCTCAGGCTTTGGAGGCAGGGTTCCAGGTTTAAATTTTTGTTCTGCCACTTACTGTCTGTGTGTCCTTTGGACAAGTTAGTTAGCTTCACTCAGTTTCTTCATCTATGAAATGGGTATCTTACAAATTCTAATAAGTAGGTACTATTATGAGGATCAAAGGAGATAATGCAGTATCAGTAAAGGGTGAATGCTCAATAAATATTAGCTATTATTATCATTTATTTGGTCCTTAAAATGCCCTGCTTTCACTTCTTAGCTTTTCTGGCAGGCATATAATTCCTTTGAGGGAGAGAGGTTTTTGTAGTTTTAGCAAGGGCGTGTATCCCGCAGGTTTATTAAAGAGAGTTGAAAGTAATTTATATCCTTTGAATGAATTTCTTGACTGACTGTAAGGAAGCTGGTGTTTCTCCATACTGTAGTTTGACCCTAGTTGAAGTGATCCCACCTGCAAAATGAAAACAATTTCTTCTTTATAGATTGTAAAAAAAAAAAAAAAAAAATCACATCCATGGGTAAATGAAATGTATGCGGATATTTGAAACATGAATGCAGCAATTTCCTATTTTTTAAGTTCCTCATAATCAAGTGGGGTTGTGACGAAGTTTATCTTTCTTAACACACCTTTTCTTCATGGGTATTTTTAATGCACCCGTTTTGATAGGTGATGTCTAAAATGCTGAAGGAGGGACGCCTGGATGGCTCAGTTGGTTGGGCGGCTGCCTTCGGCTCGGGTCATGATCCTGGCGTCCTGGGATCGAGTCCCACGTCGGGCTCCTTGCTCAGCAGGGAGCCTGCTTCTCCCTCTGCCTCTGCCTGCCACTCTGTCTGCCTGTGCTCACTTTCTCGCTGTCTCTCTCTGCTAAATAAATAAAATCTTAAAAAAAAAATAAATAAAATGCTGAAGGAAATGAAACCTAGTTGTAACATCAGGTATTGGCTTCATGATCACTCATGTCCCTTTCAAGTCTAAAATTCTTATAAATTTTATATTGCTTTGAAATGTCTCACAATCCCTAAGTTACCTTTAAGGGACTGACTTAGGGAGCTTCTGTTATGTTTTAGGCATGGTGCTTGGAACACAAAGTGAACTGGGCACGGTTCCTTCCTTTGGAAGAACTTTGAGTTCAGGGGTTATCAGAGTTCTCTGTAAGGGGCCAGGCTAGTGGTTCTCAACTGGGGAACATGTGGCAATGTCCAAAGACACTTTGGAGAGTTAAAGCTGCAGTGGGGGACGGATGGAGGGGAGTAAAGGGATAATGAGGTGACGGGGGAGGAGAGCATATGGTGGACATGGTGCACCTGCATTTAGTGGGTGGAGGCTGAGGCTGTTGTTATTCATCCTACAAAGCATAGGACAGTCCCTCTATGACAAGTTATCTGACCCCAGACTTTCATAGTCCAACTCTAAGAAGCTCTGGACCAGATAGTAAATAGTAAGTCCATAGCAAAGATATGTTTGGTGGGCCATAGAGTCCCTATCATACTACCAAACTCTGCCTTTGGAGCATGAAAGCAGCCAGAGATAATGTGGAAACAAATGGGTGTGTTTGTGGTCCAGTAAACTAATTGCATAAGCAGGAAGTGGGTTTCCTTTTGTCCCAGGGAGATACTTTGCTGACCCCTGCTCTGACTGAAATGACAAACAAAACCAGGTAATTACATTGTATCATAATAAGCTATATGATCAAAATTTTCACGTGTTTGCAGTGAAGCTCACAATATGGTCATTTAATGGGACCTCAGATGTTAGCGATGGTTTCCTAAAAGAAGAAAATACATAAATAGAACTTTTTTTGTTTTTTTTTTCCTCCCCCAAGAGTGAGGAGTTAGGCAAACAGGACAATTCCTGGAGAAGGGAATAGCATCAGCAGAGACATAAAAATGTCAGATAGCATAGTGAGTGTGGGGAAACTAATAAGAAGAATAAAAGAGAGTAGGAATGGTAGTGGTGGTGGCGGTGGTGGTAGTAGTAGTAGTAGCTACTTGAGTGAGTGCTCAGTATAGACCAAGAACTCACTGAAGCATTCCATGTGTGCTAACTCATTTCCTAGAACCAGAGCTCAGCGTGGTTCAGGTGCTGTGAGATCAGTGTGTGTGGAACTGTGTGTATGCACCAGGACTAGGACTTTTTTCTGTAGGAGGGTAAAGCCAGGAATGAGAAGAGCAGCACAGAAGACATCAGTAAGACTACCAACTTGACTGGACGTTCTTGGTAAAGCCAGAGAGAGGTCACAGGTTTCTGGCTAGCATGATATAAACGGCATGTAGAGATACTGGAGGAGAGGCAGGCTTACCAGACAAAGTACCGTTTACTTTTGGATGGGCTGTGTTGGAAATTCCTGTGTTACCTGGGTGGCAGAGTCAAGTTCAGATGGCTGGAGCTGTAATCGTAGTCAGAATACAGGATTATAGTTTAAATCAGTTAACAGTTGATGAACTCCTGTAAGAAAGCCCATCACATAGAAAAATGGATTAAACACCCTTTCCCCCCAATCCTGAAAGTTACCATTTAAGAAAAGGGTAGATTGAAAAGGGAAAGTTTAGAGAAGTGATGGAGAACCAGGGAAAGTGGTGTCATAGAAGTCAGGAAAGCAGGAAGTTTGCAGGTGGATGGCGTAGTCAGAGAACTGAGTGCCATTGTAGCTAAGAGGCGGAGGTCATGGGTAATTTTGTTTTGCTTTCGAATCAGAGAGACTTAATTGTTTTGAAATTCAGAGATTAAAAAAGCCAGTAGAATGGAGAAGCTAAATATATAAGAAACATAAATGTTGAAACAACATCCCAGGGGATCATGCCAAACTTTTCTTATGTATTCATTAAATAAAGTATGTACAAGAAATCTTACTAAAAAGTATCTTGTAGATTTAGTTGGAGTTGCTGTAAGTTTTTCAGAAAGCCATTTCTTTATGTAATCTCTCCATAATTCATGTTTTGTTTATATTCTCCTTCCCCCAATTCATTAGTTCTGTCATTAGAGTTTACTGCAGTTATGGACTTGAGGGGCTTGCCATGGATTTGTTATCATAAAATTTAAAAGCCATCCTTGTAGGATAGTAAAACTTTGGGGACATTTTTATATGATTAGCAAACGGGACACAAACCTTGAAGATTTGAAACTTGAAGACACTAAAGAATATCAAGAAGACAATGTCGAGTCAGTTACGTTCGATTCAATTTAAGACTTTCATTGAATGTCATTCATTTTTATTAACAGTCACATGACAGTTTTTTTTCTTCCTCTCAAACAGCTTGCTATCTTAACCTCTTTGTATGTTTATTGCACAAAGGATTTGCAGCCTCTATGAATGTAGTTGATGAGAAGAGATTTACATAAACAAAGCACTTGAAGAATCTAATGGTGAAGGAATGTAACAAAATGTTATCACAAGGCAGAGTCCGAGGCATCAACCTGGCATTATAAAAACTTTCAGGAAAGGAGAGTCTAGCCTGTACTGGAATATGGGGAGCATCTCCATCTACTGGCTCTGCCTACGTGGTCATCTTTTCGAGAGAGAATTGGACTAAATCACTCTTAACAGAAGAACAGATACAAATGATGAAGGAGTGGGGGTGGGTGCGTGATCCAAAGCATCAAAATACTGTTTGCTGGCAAGGATAGACTATTCTTAGTTAACTTTGTATCTCTCTGGGCCAAGGCACCATGGCTACTGTTTATTAAGTGCACGGTTGATACTGAATTGGTTCCATCTGGCCACAGGATTAGTGTAGCTGAGGCAGGCTGGACCATGCGCTTTGTGGATGCTTTCTAAATCATGGTGCTGATGACAAAGCTCAGGAAGGTCCAAGAGAATGTGAGTCATGAGAACTCCGCCTATGGAAGGCTGGGAGCAAAAGACCCTTGTAAAGGAAGAATAACTGTTGCCAGCAAGGTCAGTGGGGAGTTGGCCACACCCACTAGGCTCCTCCCTCCATTATAGCCATCCTGACTCATAATAAAACCTGCATCCTGTGTGAATGAATGAGTGGGCCAGTTCTGACTTAAAGTGGACAAACAAAAAAGCAGTAGCCAAAACTTCCACCACAGCAGTTTCTTATGCAAGAAACTGGTTTTTAAAGATAAACCTTATATGAGAAAATAAATAAATAAAAGTGAAATCCACAAAAACCTGGTTCTCACCTCTAAGGGTTTATCACACTGGCAGTTTCATTGAAAAGAATGTTGAAAATGACTGCTCTGTGATTTTTTGGTAGCTTTTAGTCCCTCTAGGCAAAAAAGCATTTCTGAAAGAGATTTGAAAATTGTGGACTCTGATAACACTGCTAGTTGTCAGGTTTTTCTCTAATGAACAGCTTATCAGTAAATGTGCTCAGTGGTTAATTACCACATTAGGCTTATTGGCATAAAGTGTAGTAGAACGCCCATTATCCTTATGCAAATTTAGATTTACCACAGGTTAAATCCTGTGACCTGAAATCTAAGTTGCTTGTCATAAATTAACAACCCTGTGTACTAGCCCCGCTGGGACTGGCAGGGACTAAGGACCCTAGGAGTGGGCTGAATGAATCGAGCTTGGGGAGGTGGGGCTTGCTCTTTAAAGGCTGATGGAGCTAATTGTGCTGTAGAGGCTATTTGGGGTTTTTGTTTTATTTTGGTTTAGTTTCATTTGACAGGGCAGCCAGGCAGCCCAAGCCATGGTTCAGGCAGCTGTTGAAGCCGAGGATGTCATCCACCAGGAGGCAGGGGGTGTTTGGAGGTTGTAGGAATCAGGTCTAGCTATGTTAGTTCCAAGAGACCTGTCAAGTTAGGGGTGTGGATCCTAAGATAAAGATTCAGATTCTCCGGTGTCTTTGTTAGCTTGGGCTGCTGTAACAAATACCACAGGCCCAGTGGCTTAAACAACAGACGTTTATTTCTCACAGTTGAGTCTGGAAAGTTCAAGTTCATGGTCCTTGCAGAGTTGATGTCTGATGAGGATCCACTTCCTGGTGTGTAGATGGCTGTCTTCTTGCTGCGTCCACAGATGGTGGGGAGAGAGATCATCTCTCTTGTGTCTCTTTTTATAAGGGCACTAATTCTATCATGAAATTTCCACCATCATGACTTATCTTCTAAAGACCCCATCTCTGTATACCCATCACACTGAGGATTAGGGCTTCACCATATGAAGTGGGGCTAGGAGTGGGGGAACGCAAACATTCAGTCCATAGCACTTGGGAAGCAAAGCAGGGAAGGTCTATCTAAGCAGACTAGGTTCAAGTTGTCTCAGAGGTTTCAGGGGAATGGAGCACAAGGCAGCCTATTTAAAGTAGGCCTGTAGAAGGCCTATGGGATCGAGCCAAAATGAATGTTACGTAGTGTCCACGGGGAGCCCATAGCTCAAGAATGTCCCCTTGGTTTGCAGACCTATTCCACACTCTTATCAGAAACTGAGGCAGAGGTGGCCCCTGGGCCTCCTACCCAGTCAGGCCTGACTTAGGAGTGAAGGGAACTTCAGGGAGGGGGCTTTTCTCAGCCAGTTCTGTTGACTTGAGGATAAAACAAGGCAGGAACCGGACTGACATAGTCAAATCGTCCTTTAAATCTGTTTGCTTGTGAAAGGTGGGGATGCCTGGGTGGCTCAGTTGGTTAAGCGGCTGCCTTTGGCTCAGGTCATGATCCCAGCGTCCTGGGATCGAGTCCCACATCGGGCTTCTTGCTCGGCAGGGAGCCTGCTTCTCCCTCTGCCTCTGCCTGCCACTCTGTCTGCCTGTGCTCGCTCCCTCTCTCTCCCTCCCTCTCTGACAAATAAATAAATAAAATCTTAAAAAAAAAAATCTGTTTGCTTGTGAAAGGAGTTTGGTGTTTGGTGTTTAGGGACTTCTAATGCATTTGTAGGCACCGATTTTTCTGTAAACAGTGGGGGTACTTTCTGAAACCCTGGAGCCCTGGCTAAGGTCCCCCACTCCCAGCACATTGAAATCCAGGGTTAAGAAGGGGAGACTCTCAGCATCTCAGGGGTGGGAAAATCGTTACTTCCGTTGTCTCTCCAAATGAATCATGAGTGCTCATAAAGGAAGATAGGGTCTTTCATGCCCAGGGCAAGTATCCGGGTAATTTTGGTGGGGAGCAACATTTTTTACCACACGGTAAACTCCTGTATTTATGTGGCTGGGGCAGAATAAGTTGTGGTTTCGGTGTTGATCCATTAGCAGTGAGTGTGGTGAGAGAAAGTTCTTTAATTGGTCCCCAGGGTAAAAACAGTCTCGTATTTATAGACGGTCAGAGGAAGGGGAGGGTTGGGGAGGCAGGTGGCTTTGTCAGCCCTACATCAATGACTTTTAGGTCTTCCAGGTCACATTTAAATGTTCAGAAAAAGACAAAAGTAGTTCTTTCTGTCCCATCCTAAATTCAGTGTCTTGGTTGGAAGTATCCATAGAAAGCACCCCTCCATCTTCATAACTTCCCATTACAAAAGAGCAACGAGGGTTTGTCTATTTAAGAACAGTACGAACTGTTTTAGAAGTGTGATGTCCTTCAAGAATGACCAAGACAAAGAAGGAACATGGAGGTAGCAGTGTGTTGTCCACATAGCAACCGCTTGGTGTAGGGTCATGAACAATTATAGTGGTAGCCGAGTGGGAAGAATTTATTATATATATATATATATATATATATTATATACATATAATATATATGTTATTATATATATATTATTTATTATATAGGACGTGGTAGACCACATGTAGCTTTAAAGTTTTATTTGGTCTTCTTGGCCTGTGAACTCACCTAATGAGAGGCCTTCTTTTCCTTGAACGTCACCTTGACCATTTGGCCTTCTGAACATTGGAGGCAGGAGAGATCTCCCAGATGAGAATCAGCCCAGGATCATCTTCTAACAATCAAAGCATGGGAGGGAAGAAGTGAAGGGAAGAGAACAATTTAAAAGTCTCAAATGAAGAAAGACCCAAGAGATGTTTCTCCTGAGAGCCCAGTATACAGAAAAGAATCAAAGAAAGAAGGACCCAAGGAGAAAGCCATGTGCAGAGATCCAGGAGTTACTGGCCCAGTTTATTTACATTTATTAAAGGTTAATCCCTCTAAAAGCTTTCAGTTCTTCTAGAGGAGTTCCCCTAGACCATTGATGAGTTAATTTTGCTCTAGCCCAGTTTCAAAGCTTGAGGATAGGGTGAGAAGAGAAGATTCAAGCTGTCCCTAGGGAAATTATTAGAACAAATACATTTTATTATTATGCCAGCTCAGATAGGTGGGCAGTGGTTGTGTTGCGACGAATTCTGGAAACGATCATCCTTGAGTTGCTGTTTATATCCTTAAGCAATATGTCCTATAATTTGGGTATTAAAAATTAATAGAAATGGTATTTTACTGTACATATCTTTGTACAACTTACTTTTCTGTTCACCCTAACATTTTCAAGATTTATCTCTATTCAAGTAGACTTCATTTATTCATGTTAACTGCTGTTTAGTGTTCCATTGTAGGAATATGCTTTGTTTTACTTATTCTTCCCCTTTCTAATGTAGCTAGATATTTATGTTGTTTCTAGTTTTCCGTATTATATCAAGGCCATAGTGAACTTCTGTATGGTTTTTATCCACATTTGTGCTAGAGTTTACCCAGCAATATACTGAGAAGTGCAGTTTCCTGCTAGGTTGGTCATAAGGTTGGGTCTATTTTTAACTCTATTAGGTATTGCCAAATTGCTCTCCAGAGTGGTATACAAATTTACACCCCCACTAGCAGTATGAAGATGTTTCTGTTCCCTTATGTTCCTGATGATACTTCGCATGGCCAATCAGTTGATATAGTATGAACCAACTGGGTAGAATATAAACCAGGTTTACCCTGTAAAATGTATGCCTAAGTCCTCTCTCATTTCAAGTTCCTTTCTCCTACTGAGAATCTAGAGACCTCAAGGGCATAAAAATGGCATGTTTCCTACTTCATTCTATTCCCAGGCTGCTAAGCCCCAGTGAGAGCCCTCCCGTTCAGGTGTCTGGTTTGGAGCTGGCCTCCTCTTCATCAGTAGCCACTTGCTGTCTGTCTTCTTTAAACTATTGTAGTTCTTCTATCCCTTACAGAGCTTTATTACCCCAGCCCCAATATCTTACACATCTTGTAAAAATGTCAGGATATATGGAAAAATCAGTTTGAATATCTCCATGTTCAGAAGATAAAGCCAGATACAACCAAATCACCAACGCAGGTATGATTACTGAGCAACTAAAAATGGAGGCACCAAAACTGTTAGAAAAGGATGGTTTTATAGGGGGAAAAAAAAAAACCATTCCCCAAATATATTCATATAGTGATTCTCTATCCGCTTTAGGTTTTACCCTTCTGGGGTACTGATGGATAGATGGGAAGTCCTTGTGTTCTCCCTAGAGTTTAAAATGTATGATTAGCATTTGAATCTGTTGGACATATGGTTTCCAAAAATTCCTCTTGCAGAAAGTCGTAAAGTTTTGTCTTACGGTCTTCGGGGACCATTTAGTTGACCTAAACTGTCATTACTATTAGTGTGGATTCTTTCATGTAAGTATTTTTCTTGAATTTTCTATTAAAACAGAATGTTTCTTTGGTTGTTATAAAGAAACAATAAAACTTGATTATACAGTTTAGCCTGAAGCCCAGGTATGTTAAAAAAGAAAAAAAAAAAAGATCCCTGCCCTTCATTAATTAATTTCAGTTGAGTGAATTAATGTCACTAGTGTACCAAGGTATATAAAACTGCTAAATTTTCCAGGATAAATACATTGAGATTTTTCTACCAAGGGTGGTACCAGTTTTGCTTTTTTTCTTTGTGAGAGGGAACTGAAAGATGATGTTACAGTGGCCTTGTAGACAGCCTAAAAGATGTCAAGGATGGACACTTTGAGATCATTGAATCATTGGACTTGAATAAGCTAATTTATCACATAATTGCATATTAAGTGCATCTATACATGAGGTTTTGTGCTAAGTGTTTGAAATAAAATGATGATCAGATAGAAGGTAGCCCTCTCCCTATTGAGACTGGGGTCTAGTTTCTGTCAGCTTTTGAATCAGTGTGGTTTTTAAGGACATGAGATCCCATAGCTGAATGGAAAGATCCCAATGCCTCTATGGCTTTTACTTTTAACTTGAAAAGAAACATTAAGAATGTCTGCTCTGTGACCTAAGATTTTATATATATATATATATACATATATATGTATATATATATACACACATACACACACACATATATAAAAAATAAAAAATACATACATGTATATATATAAGATTATAAAAGTATAAGATTATATATATGTGTATATATGTATATTCTTTTATTATGTCCTGAATATTTTGACTGCAATAAGAATTTTTATTAAAAACATGTCTTGCGGGACGCCTGGGTGGCTCAGTTGGTTAAGCGGCTGCCTTCGGCTCAGGTCATGATCCCAGCGTCCTGGGATCGAGTCCCACATCGGGCTCCTTGCTCGGCGGGGAGCCTGCTTCTCCCTCTGCCTCTGCCTGCCACTCTGTCTGCCTGTGCTCGCTCTCTTGCTCTCTCTCTCTCTGACAAATAAATAAATAAAATCTTAAAAAAAAAACAAAAAAAAAACCATGTCTTGTATTCAGTGCCCAAAACGGTATGAAATAGAGATATAGGAATACACAGAGAGCATAATAGCACGGAGGAAGAATTTTTAACATACAGGTACTTAGAGGGGTTGAAACAAAGGCTGAGAACTATGGTAAAGTATATAATCTTTATAAGAAAAAAAACCCAGTTCATCATCAAATAGTATTAAAAGCTGAAAAGACATTTTTCCCGTGGTGATATTCTCATTGTGTCCTTTTCCCATTTAATTCAGTTCAGTGTAGCGGATGTATATTAAATATCTATTATGTATTAAGCATGTGCTTGCCACAGGGACACAAAAATTAATATAAAATGGTTCCTTCCTTGGAGGAGCCCAGAGACCAGTGGGATATATTGGCAAGCAGGTTGAAAATAATTATAGTAATTATGAGGAATGAAATGTGCCAAAGTAGAAAGATGTTTAAAATACCTTGTGAGATTTCTGGTTTTGCTGGATAAGCTTGTATCAGAGTGACCCTGTCATTGAAAACAATGAGAAAAGCAGGAAAGGGGCACCTGGGTGGTTCAGTGGGTTAAGTCTCTGCCTTCGGCTCAGATTATGATCTCAGGGTCCAGGGGTTGAGCCCTGCAACCAACCGGGCTCTCTGCTCAGCAGGGAGCCTGCTTCCCCCTCTCTCTCTGCCTGCCTCTCTGCCTACTTGTGAGCTCTCTCTCTGCCAAAGAAAGAAAGAAAGAAAGAAAGAAAATTAAAAGAAAAGAAAAGCAGGAAAAAGCATAAAAATGATCAGTCCGAAGGCATCAGAGATCTACCAAGGTGGAGAGGACTTGAAGGGCCAGAGTCCTGGAAAAATAAAAAGAGAGGAAGCATAAGGAGTGAGACCAGAAATCAACATATATTCCCTCTTCCCCCCACCAAGACATTTCCCAAGAGGGTAAGCAGAACATGGTATCAAAGAGGCAGAGGCTATGAGAACTTTCAGTAATCCCATGGAACTGGGGAGACAAAAGCTGAGTCCAGGTATGTTGAGGGGAAGGCCCTGACAAATACTCTAGGTTTTCATTTGTGACCCCCAAAGGAGTAGACCCTAGTCCTTAGAACAGCTAACACAGATATGCTAATTCCCACAGAGACTGAAACATAGATTTGAATCTGTTCAGTTTTAGAATGCATTAGTATCAGGGCAGCTGGGTGGCTCAGTGGGTTAAGCCTCTGCCTTCAGCTCAGGTCATGATCCCAGGGTTCTGGGATTGAGCCCTGAATCAGGCTCTCTGCTCAGCAGGGAGCCTGCTTCCCCCCCTCCTCTGCCTGCCTCTCTGTCTACTTGTGATCTCTTTCTCTCTCTCTGTCAAATAAGTAAATAAAATCTTTTAAAAAAAGAGAATGCATTAGTATGTACCACTATTCTAAGTGCCTGCGGAAACAAAAATATTTTCTTCCTGGAGGACAGTAGATTATCCAGAGCCTCAAATGATTTTTTTTTCAAATTTTAATACACAGGGCCTAGCAGTTAGCTAAATATTGCCAAGTTTCACACGCTGGGACTGGTTTAAGAAGTTTGTGAAAATCGATATAAGCATTTTGGAAAATGTTCTGACAAGATCTTCTAAAGCTGATCGTATGGATACCTTATGATCCAGCAAATCCATTTTTCAGTATATGCCGACAGAAGTATGTACACATACACATTGGAATATGTATATAAAAATGTTGATAATAGTCCGGAAGTGACCCAAATGGCCATGAACAAGAGAACAAATAAATAGACATTTGGGTAGCTCAGTCAGTTAAACATCCACCTTCGGCTCAGGTCATGATCCCAGAGTCCTAGGATCGAACCCCGCATTGGGCTCCCTGCTATGTGGGGAGTCTGTTTCTCCCACTTCCTGTGCCCTTCCACCCCCACCCCCCATCAGGGCTCTCTCTCTTGCTCAGATAAATACAATCTTTAAAAAAAAAAAAGGAACAAAATAAATCAATTCTGTTATATTCACAAAATGGAATGTTATGCAATAATAAAAATGAATGAAATATGTACAACATAAAGTCTCATAAACATAACACTGAGTGAAACAAGCTAGATGTATATTTATTATAGTTTTCCTTATATGTGTAGTTTACAACAAACTAATCTATGGTGTTAGAAGCCAGTTATCTTGGAAGGAGCATGAAGTGAGCGTGGCAAGAGGGATTCTTCTGAGGTGCTGCTATGGATTTATTTCTTGGTCTGGGTGGTGAGTGCATAAGGACAATCACTCCAAAAATTACCTGAGCTGTTGGCTTTTGATTTGTACACTTTTGTGAATGTTTTAACAGTTTTAAAAAATATTATGTTAGCCAAGAACAACATATTTTGCATGAAGAAGGCTTGAAGCAGATTTAAAAATTGGCCATGATTTGCCAGACAGAAGAGAAAGGGAAAGAATATTCCATTAAAAGGAATAGCCTAAGGCAAGTATACAGAAGGAAGAAGATTTACGTTATTTGAAGTAAGAATTCGAGTGTGTAGAACATGGGGCATAAAGGGGAAGAAGAGTGGGAGATGAGGCTAGAGGTATAGGTTGAATGTTATTTGTGGCGTGTCATAAATTAATTGTAGAACATGAAGAGATTACAGGTTTTTGAGCAGAAAGTGTAATAGGGAGTTTTGGATTGGTCTGCATTTGAAATTCCACCAAAAACAGACTGGTTTTGCCAGTGAGTTCTGAGTTTGGAAACTGGACTCTAGTTTTCCTTCAACCCTTTCCCTCCCCACTTTGCACATAAATACAGAGTCTTCCATCTCATTTTAGTTGGTTCTTAGATTTGTAGCAATCCAGAATAGAGTGATCTAGTTTTATCAGCTTGCACAAATAACTCCTCTTTTGGTGGCTGTTGCCTGTCATTTTCCCTCTCCTTTATGGATATCATTAAGTGCCTTTCCCAAATTTAAGAGTGCCTCCTACACTGAGGAACTCAGTGTCTGAAATGGCTGGTCTACCTCCTGACCCAGCTTGTCTATTACCCGAGAAAACGCACCCTAATCAGGACCCCTAGAACTCCAGCTGAGCTATGCATTGGCAGGAAGAGACCGCAGACACACACTTCATTTAATTTCTGAGTTAATGCCCGGGGATAAAAGGATTATCAGAAACATGGTGACCACATAGGAAAGGAATAGATGTAGTGTTTCCCAACACAGCTTCACTTGGCACCCAGGGTCCTTCATAGCAATGAACAGCTGTGAGAGATGCTGTGTATCTGAGGTTGAGTCCTTCCAAGTCTTTTTGGAAAGCTCAGTTCTTCTGACCCTGCCTTGTGTGATTGGAGCTTATGCCACATTCTGACAGAATTGACACTGATAATCTGTGCGTGTCTATTTAAAGGAGTATTTTCAAATGTTGGAATCTCCTGGCTCTTGACCTGAATGTAGCATAACAAGGGCACATTGTCACAACATCCACGTGCAGGTGTCCTGGATAAGTAGGAGTCACTTCCAGGTTTGCCATTTTCTAGAAGACTCTCTTCTATACAGACACAAATACCCTTAAAGGGGAAAAAGAGGGAGAGAGAGAATGAGAGAGAGAGAGAGAAGCAGGAATTGGAATATGGGCTTTTCTCAATCTTTATAGCAAGACTTCCAGCATGTTTTTAGTTTTTAAAACCAGTGAGAGGGGCACCTGGGTGGCTCAGTGGGTTAAAGCCTCTGCCTTTGGCTCAGGTCATGATCTCAGGTTCCTGGGATCAAGCCCCACATCGGGCTCTCTGCTCCGAAGGGAGCCTGATCCCTCCTCTCTCTCTCTCTCTGCCTGCCTCTCTGCCTACTTGTGATCTCTGTCTGTCAAATAAATAAATAAAATCTTAAAAAAAAACCCAGTGAGATACGTCAGGCCAGTGATGTAGGTTGTTCTGTGGAGACCACAGGTTCCTTGAGAATGGTGGAGGAAGAAACAGAAGTGTGTCTTTTATTCTTTCAGACCTAAATCTTTCCCAGGTAGTGAAATTCCAGTAAGGAATGGGCTTGGAGCCTAAAAAAAAGTGACTAGATCTCCCAAAGCAGCTAATTTTCAGGAAATATTTTTGGAAAAGTGGGTCTCTCCTGCTTAATGTCCCATAGCCATTCCGTGTGTGTCCTCTGGTCAGTGATGGAGATGAGAAGCTGCTCTGGGTAATAGACGTGTAAGAGATCAGGACATACTCTCTCCCTCAAGCCACCACTGGTATTCCTTTGCTGGTTCATTCCAGTACTGGGAATTGGGTGGGGTTTGCCAAAGCCAACATGCGACTGGTTTTCCATGCTCCCTGGATTGTGTTCCAGTTGTCTCTTCATTCCCTGCTCTGTCCACTTCTCCGCCAGAAGCACAGCTGAGTCTGAGCCTTCATTACAAAGCGCTAGCCATACAGAAGGTCAGTGTTGGGGCAGGAAGCGAGGCAGGTGCTCCTACTGAGGGAAACAGGCAGGGACCCAAAAGAGTGTAAGAGTCAGATAGTCAGTGGGCTGTCTGAGCCTGGGCTTTAGTAAGGTGGCTGTCTGGCCCCTTGTGGAACTACATTCGCCACGGTCTAGTCCTCAGATTTGCAGCCTCGGAGTTTTGATTGTAGCTGACAACAACAATAGTGGGGATAGTAATAATAAGTCTGTATTCATTGATCTCTTCCTATGTGCTAAGCAGTGTCCCACTTTACATTATGAACGCCTCTCGTCCTCGCACCAACTCTAGGACGTAAGTACCACACAGTCGCCAGGGAGGAAAAGGAGGAAACCAAAGCACAAGGATAGTTTGCCCAAAGCCATACAGCTAGTTAAGGCCCAGAACTGGGATTAAAGTCCTCACAGTCTGGTTCCACACCCTACCACATTCATTGCCGTTATGCTGCACTGCTTCACTAGCTGGTCCCCAGGAATCATCAGAAAGTAAGAAATTGTTTTGCAGATGAAGAAAAATTCAGTAGTGACTCAGTACTACGCCAGGATACTATGGAGGACAGTCATTTGGGAGCTCTCCCGTTCCCTCTAGGACAGCAGTCACAAGCCACATCTGGCTACTGAGGATTCGAAATGTGTTCCGTCTGCCTTGTTGTGTGGTGTGTCGTGAGGATAAAATACACACTGGCTTTGAAGACTTAGCACCTCTCCCCAGATCTTATAAATCATTTCTTATGTTGATTACATGTGGAAATGATAAAATTTTGTATAAAGTTAGATTAAATGTATTATTAAAATTACTTTTGGGGTGGGGGGTTGGGTGAGCCTGGTGGTGGGTATTATGGAGGGCACGTATTGCATGGGACCACTGGGTGTGGTGCATGAGCAATGAATGCTGGAACACTGAAAAGAAATAAAATAAAATTGAAAAAAATTACTTTTTAAAAAACCTTTAAAAAGATCTGGCTACTAGGAAATTTTTAATTATATGTGTGACTTACATTATGTTTCTTTTGGATGGACAGCACTGCTCTGCAGACTGAGAAAAACCCATGGATGTGTTTTTTCCTCATACCTGTGACACTAAGTCATTCGGCTGAATAGAGTTTGTGGTCAGCCTGAAAGACTTTGTTCACCATTTGCATTATGGGAACAGAGCAAGAGGTGCTGGGATATTTCATTTTAGGCTGAACTATCTTTATTTCAGCAGAGTGCACCCGCTTCAAAGCAGGATACAGAAGGGCAGACTAAGTGAGAATAAGTAAATACAAATAAAGAGGTATTGACAGGAGGTTGGCATCGAGAAGGCAGAGCAAGATCCTGCAGATTATACCGTATCAGTGATCGTGAGTGTTTTCCAGGAGAGGGGACGGCATTTGTATGTGGTTAAGGTAGCTGGGGACCAAGCTATAGAGAATCTTGGACTCAGAAAAAAGGAGTACATTAAGACTGACAAAAGTTTACTTTCCAAGTGTCCTTTTAAATTCTTTATTGACCAACAGACTATTTTGTCATGATTGGCTTCCTAATTTGTGACATACTAAAATTTCTAAATTTGCTCTTTTTAATATTAGTTATTCCTTAGGTTAATGATTCCTAGTGCATTTAAATATTTATAAAAATATTTATTTATTTGACAGAGAGACACAGTGAGAGAGAGAACACAAGCAGGGGGAGTGGGAGAGGGAGAAGCAGGCTTTCCACTGAGCAGGGAGCCCAGTGTGGGGCTCGATTCCAGGACCCTGCGATCATGACCTGAGCCGAAGGCAGACACTTAACGACTGAGCCACCCAGGTGCACCTTCCGTGGTGAATTTAGAGAGACACCTGACTCACACCAGCAATGTTTATATAAATCTCTAAATTTATACTTTTTAAATTTAAAATTAATACTTTCTAAAGATTGTTTACTTGCAGAACACCCAAGTGTAGATAATACCATCCATTGGATAAAGATTCTCATTTTCTACTTCAGAGGCTTGTTCTCTTACTAAACCGTTGTCCCTTAGGGTTGATAATGGACTGCATCTTACTGGAGGGCCTTTTTTCACTGACTGTATCAACCTGTACTGATCCTGGAGTTGGATGACCTTGGAAGGAAGCCAGGACTTAATATCCAGGGTCTATGGATCTTGGGCATGCTTTCCAAGGCAGAGGAAGAATGGAGGCACTTAGAGGGCAGCACGTCAGAGTGACAGTCTGTATGGAGATTACGTTCTAAAATGGATATGAACGGTTTAAAACAAATGCTTACAACAATTTTGCCCTTATAAGAGTTTTGCAGCCTTTCCAGAAGCCCAGGCCCCTTGCAAGCTCTGAAACCAAGGGTCATTGATTTCTCGTTGCATTTCTGCCGAGGGAGCTCTTTCTGGGAGACAGGAAGGCTAGGCCTCCTTGGAGTAAGACAAAGGGTTATGTGGTAAATAGACGATTCTCTCACTTCCTCTCAATCCCCTCCCCCCCACCCTGCCCCAGCATTGACAGCTGAAAGTGTGTGAGTTAAATGTAAGTGTGGTGCAGCCCCACTGTACTATTTAACTTGCTCATAGATAAACTGACCTGTATTGTGCCTTACATATTCAGTGATTTGTTTTTCTCATCTAATGTGTGAAGGCAAAGGTGAAAAGGCAAGACGGTTAAGAGTTTTGTCTTGTTTATTGTTTTGTTTAGTTTAGTTTAGTTTTGTTTGTTTGTTTTAAATTGAAGAGCCCTGACTCTGGTCAGGGAAAGAGACAGGTGAACAAATGATCTTCATGCAGAGTGAGAAAGGGCCAGTAGAGCAATCCAGGGGTGAGCAAAGCCTAACAGGTAGGACACACCGGCCCAAACCACCATTTTTTCTCACTTTTTTTGCTGCAACAACCTTCTAAATGCTCTTCCTGCTTTTGTTTTTACCCCTGGCTCTTCTTCTTCCCCAAGTGTATGGCTCTCTAGCCAGCAGAACATTCGTCTGAGAATATAGGAGGAACATGGACACACTCCTCTGCTTAAAAGCCTTTCCTATCTTTCCTTCTTGTTCAGAAGCAGAGTTCAAGTTCTTAGCAAGCCTCTAGAACCTTGTAGGATCTTGCCTCTGCTTCTCTCTGCCCTCATCTCCGGTATGTCCCTTCTTATTCCCCCTGACTCCGCCACACCAGCCTCCCTGATGTTGGAACATATTGTTCACGTGACTGCTCAGTAATTTTGTGCTTGTCTGCTTCCTGGGATTCTTTTTCTCCAGAGGTCTACTGTTTACATGGCTTGCTCAAGTCCTTGCTGAAATGTCATTGGATTTTATAGGCCTTCCCTGGCTGTCCCGTATATGTAGTGACAAACTTCCACCTCATCCTAGCATTCCCACTCCCTTTTATCTTGCTTCCCATCATCTGACCTCCTGTAAGTTCACGTATCTCTTCACCTCACCCACTTAGATTCTAGGTTCCATGAGGGTAAGACTTTGTTTTATCCATTGGGGGACAGTATGTGGCATATTGTATTCACTCAGTGAGTGTTGGTTGAATGAAAAATTCATTTTTCTTCTCTTGTGTGGCTTCCACATCTGTTTGCCTGGAGAGTGGGTGGATAAATCAATGGTGAAGATACTCCCTTGACATGAGCTATTGCTTCCTAGTGGGCTGTCTCCCGGGAATGACTTTACAGTTCTTTATTGGGGCAGAAGACTTAGTCAGGACTTGTCAGAAACTCTTGGGTTCAACCAAGATGACATCTCACTCAAAAAAACAAAACAAAACAAAACAAAACCCTTAGTCCTCTGTGGTGATAGTGGAGCACATTGGAAAATAAAGTTTTTGGAGTTGGGAAGAGGAAGTAAGAGAGGACTGGGCTGGCCCCAAAGAGTTTCCCTCTTGTTGAGAAATCGGATTAGCAACACCTGGTTAGGTGTGAGGTTAGAAACGTGTGTGTGTGTGTGCACGCATGAGCTTTTGTTTGTGTATGTCACAGTGTAAGTATGTACCTTTATATATGTAAATATAAATATATTTGACCTGTAGAATCAAAATCAAAGATTCCAAAGTCCAGAGACTTAAAAATCCTGAAGGGCTCTGAAGGCTCAGCAGAATCCTTGGTGCTTGGGGAATTTTAGAAATGTGAGGAAGGCTCACCAAATCACCCTATTTCACTGTTAGCTTACTGGACATTACTTCTGCTGAGGTTAGATGTGTACAAGTGAACACCACCACCTACCAAAGCCCCTTCTTTCCTCAAGCTCACATTCTGATAGGTGGAGACATAGATGCTATGAGGAAGGGAAATAAATAAGGGAGGAGTACTTATCAGTACTCCTGATAAGGGAGTAGAGGGTAAGGGATTGTTTCGAGAGAGTTGAGTTGAGAGGGAGCTGAGGCTTGCTTGGCAAGAAGTCAAAGGGCCAACAAATACATGAGAAGTAGGTACTTGCTGAAGGGATATAAAAGAAAGAACGAATTAAGCAAGACCAAACTATATAGAGCCTTTAAGCCATGGGAAGGAGTTTGGATTTTATTCTGATTACAGTGAACAGCCACTTTCTAGCACTTTTTAGCAGGGGAATGACTGATCTGAAGTTAGAAAAATCCATTGGCTTGGTCTATGGCAGATGGCGCGTAGTGTGTACTAGTAGAGACTGAAGAGGGGTTGCTGGCCATTGCTACCTTCTAGGCAAGGAAATGTGTGGATTTCCTAGTGGTAATGGAGATGGTAAAAAGTGCATGGATGCGAATGGAGGTAGAGTGAATAGGGTTTATTGATGAATTGGTTGTTGGGTGTGAGAGGTGAGTAATTGAAGATATCCTTACTAGTCAAGATAAGCTAAATTGTGTTGTGGCGACAAACTCCTCCAGTGTATCACTAACACATCATATCCTTTGTGTACCCTTTGATATTTTTATAATCTTCCTCACTCTAGGACACAGAATGATAGGGTAACCACTAACTGGAACACTGAAAAGGAAAAACAGAAATTTAGAGGGTTTCATACTGGAACCATTCAGTATTTGGCCTGGTAATGACACATATCAATTCTGCTCAAAGCTAATTGGACAAAAGTAACCACACAGCTCCACCTACCACAAGGTGGCCAAGAAATATGGTCTTCTCTTGTTTGTGGGGAGGAGGTGGTATAAAGGGTCAGAATTACTCAGCCAGAGCACTAATGACACCATGAGATATTCCAGGTTTAGATAACTGTTAATAACATCATCTAAGTGGGTGTTCTTGAGAGAAGTGTGCTTGGGAAAGTGAAATCAATATTTCTGTTTTAGCCATGTTTAGTTTAAAAGCCTGTTCCACAGAGATGTCAAGAAGGCAGTTGGAAATATGAGTCTGATGATCAGAGAAAATCAATGGCTAGAGATATAAATTTGAGTATAAACAAAATATGTATGATATTTAAAATATATATGATATTTAATGTAAATGGATATTTACATTCCAGAATGTAGTTGGAAGAGAGAGAGGGCCAAAGAAAGAACTCTTGGGCTCTCAACAAGGAGAGGTCTTACAGAGGAGAAGCTGACAAAATATTATAGTGGTTGGTGGGGTTAGAAGAGAGTATGGAATCTTAAAAGATCTTTAGGTCAATCTTGCCAGAAGAAGCGCAAGCCAAGAGGTCAAAGGAATTGAGAAACAGTCATTGGTGTGGTATGGGTGGGAGACTAATTTGAAGTAGATCAAGGAAGGAATGGTTAAGTGTAGGAATTGATGACAGTGGCTGTAGACAACTTTTAGAAGAGTTTTTCTGGACTCAGAGCAGTAAAATGGGGTTGGTATTGGGGTGGGCAATCTTTTGAAATACTTTGACCTGAATGTAAGGCCGTCGAATGGAAAAGACTCTGATATTAGTTGGAGATAAGAGTCTGAACATAAAGAAGAATCAGAGCTGCCCTAAATATTTAGTAGCCCCCTGCATAGAGAAGAGTTGAGGGTGGGAGTGTAGATGAGCTCTGATAGGAAAAGTGTAGAGAGAACAGCATGGAGACATCAAGGTTGAGCCTTAGGGAACACATGCATTAATAACATCAGGAGAAGAAAGAGGAGCTAGTTTAAGAAGTGGGAGAAAATAGGTTGAGTAGATCGTATGTCCTAGAAATCAAAGGAAGAGAGTTTCAATACCTTTTCAAGAAGTTTTTCTTCAGGTTCTGTGTTCTCATAAGTATGTAGCACACATTGTGTACTTTCAGGCCAAATTTGCAGTAGACTCTGCTGTAGTTGATTAAATATATAGCCTAAGAACTGTGGAACACTTAAGGTATCTTTTTTTTTCTTTTTTACCTCAAATAAGTGGGATTGATGCTCTTCACTTTTATCTCATCATTTTGAAATGTCTCCAAAACTGACTTAAAGATATGGTTAATGACATTCTCATTACTGTCTCTTCCTTCTCCTCTTCCTCTTCCATCATTGTCATCACCTGTTGCCACCATCACCATTATAAAACAGTCAGCATCACCATCAGGTCTCATTAGATGCATTATTTTGGCATTTTAATGATTTGGCTAGAACTCCTTATGGGCATGTACTCTAATATACGTAACAGGTCGTATTGACAACACTCGGATTATGTGTTGAGTACTTGGTGCGCACGTCAAAGATGGACCAGCTTCCTCCCTGAGTTCTTGCAGTTCATTTTCCTAGGAAAGATTACAGAATCACGAGGGAAAAGAAGTGCCCAGAGGGAAGACAAGAGATACAGGGTCACTGGAATAATTTGGCAGAAGTTTCTTCTCTAATCAAGTTAGTTAGCTTTAGGAAGCCATGTGGATGAATAGTCCCGGATTGTAGCTGCAGGGTAAAGTATGACTACATATCTTTTTTTTTTTGATGACTATGTATCTTAATATCAAACAGGATAAACGTGGAGCGTCTCCTCCTTATAGCTAGGAATACTGTGGTCTTACGGCACCCCTTCTCTGGAGTGTAATTTGGCTCCTTTTCAGATCTGGTTGTTTTCTGTTGATTTCTTAATTCACTTGCCTTTATACCTCTCTCTCCCCTTTCTTCTCTCTCTCCCTTCTCAGGATTTCTCATTCTTCCTATCAGTAACTTGACATCTTCCTAGTTAATTCCTTCTATCAGTGACTTGACACCTACCCAGTTACCCAAGCCAGAGACCTGAAAGTCATTATTATTCCCCTTCTTTCCTTAAACATTCATCCAAGGCCCATTTGTCCCTAAGGCATGTTGACTTGACTCATCTCTGGCTTCCTGTTGACACCGTCTTAGTTCAGTTGTTCCTTCCTTTCTGGATTATTATTGTGTTAGGGACCACAGATCAAGGGTAGGACAGCAGTGTGAGGAATAGATTGAAGGAGGCAGACATTGGAGTTGGAATTAGGACCAGTTAGGAAGCTGTATGGTACTTGCCCTCTTGAGATATAATCCAGAATCCATCTCCCAGGGCGGAGTTGGCTACCATGCATTGAATGTACCGCATAATCCTCTTCTAACATCACCGTACTACATATGTTTACATGTGTAACACCTTTACATGTGCTGAGAGGTGAGCTCCTAAAAGTCGGGGACCATGTCATTCATTATAGAGCCGAACATTTTGTATGTTCTCTATGGTTATTTACTGGATAATTAAATAAAATGGAGGCCAGTTTGAACCAGTGGCAGCAAGAATGGAGCGGAGACAAAGAACGTGAAGACGTGTTGGCTACAGAGTCCAATGGACTTGGTAATAAATTGATACAAGGGGCAATGAGGAGAGAAGGATCAGCTATCTCTACAAGAACTTAAACCAGGTTAACCATTAACAGACATAAAGAGGTCAGGAGAAGGAATTGATGAATTTGCTTTTATGCAGGTTGATTTTAAAGTTCTGGAGGGAATTTTAATTTTAGATAGATGGATTATTCTAGCAGACAATTCAGATGTGGGCCCTGGGCTTTGGAAAGTGTTTAGGTTTAGAGATAAAAGATCTGTGAATGGGTGAAATTTCCAACTGAGGTAAAGTAGTGAAAGTGGGAAAGAAAGCCTTCTTCAGATGCTGGCGAAAAGCCTCTTCTTAAGGATTTTGGAAATGATGCTGATGACAGAGGCAGAAAATGAGTCATTGAAGAGTTCCCTGGAAAGTATACAATCAGGAAACCCTGGAAAAGGGAATTTTGTAAAGGGAGTGATTAAAAAAAAAAGCTATTTCAGAGATATTGAATATTCTGAGGACTGAGACCTAATTTAAATTTAATTAATAGGACATTAGTAATTATGTGCTCATGAGTTAAATCTGTTTTATCTTAGAAAGCAACTAAAACACAGTATTTTGAATGCTGCCAGACAAGGTAGTAAAATGTCTCTCCTCTTTCATCTGTGGTTAAATAAAATTCTTTTTATTGGTTTTTCTTGGAACTGTATTCTCTAGCCACACAGTCAAATGGAAGCCAGTGATAGTACCCAAAGAGATAAAAGCTAAGTGTCTCAATTTATTCTACCGCTACTTTCGACTTTCTCTGCTCGTTATTAGGTGTTAGGCAGTGGATTTAAAGTTGCTGATGGAATTCAAGTTGATGCCTTGTTTTTTCTTTGCCCTAGATCTAGGGACAGTCTAGTCTCTCTGGATTTTTATTCTTTTCTGTGTATTCACAGTTTGAATAAAAGTAAGGGAGCCCTAGATAGATCCTAACACTCGTTCAGGTGCAAGTGCTCTCTATAAAGAGGATAGGGGGGAGGAGACCATTATTCGTGTCTCTCCTCAGTCCTCAGATTGTGGTAAATACAGAAAGCATAGCCAATAAGTGGCCTATCAGAAATGGGGAGCATAGTAACCATGTAGGGTCAGTGCTGTGAAAGTTTGAGGAAAACTCCTTGGAAAATTCTGGAAGCATGAATCTGATTTAGTACTATTTGCTTTGTTGAGTGGTAGAAACACTTTACTATAATATTTTGGTGTAAACATTTCCTTAGGAAGCATTTTTTTTATTTTTTAAAATATTTTATTTATTTGACAGAGATCATAAGTAGGCAGAGAGAGAGAGAAGGCGGGGGAAGCAGGCTCCCCACCACGCAGAGAGCCTGATGCGGGGCTCGATCCCAGGGCCCCGAGATCATGACCTGAGCCGAAGGCAGAGGCTTAACCCACTGAGCCACCCAGGCGCCCCGTTAGGAAGCATTTTTTAAAATATTTTCTACTTTTTTAGCTTTTATTTTTTCTTTTTTATCTTTCTTCCTTTAATTTAAATGCAGTTAGCCAAGGTTATAGTACGTTGGTTTTTGATATAATGTTCCATGATTCATCCTTAGGAAGCATTAAATGAAACATCTGATAGTGCTTACTTCCATGCCAGTCCAAAAATAAACTTGAAGGATCAAGGAGTCAGAGGTAAGAGCGGGTGTGTTTTTGCAAAGTCTTGGCTTTCTCTCAGGGCATCTATTAGACTTTTGGTAGTAGGACGGTCCCCCAATTGCCATGTGTTCCCCCAAGCTCCTTGCCTACTGCCTTGTCCCCTTGAATACTCCACTGTGGCCAGATGAGACGGTACCAAGCTTTTTAGCAGTTCATATGCATTCTATCCACTGTTGATAGGGATTCTAAAGAAAGTAAGAGGAGTAACTTCTGATTTGAATATGTAACAGTATGTGAGTCTTTGTTGAAGTTTTTTGTTATCGTTTTTTTGTTTGTTTGTTTGTTTTGTGATTTTAGGATTCCCCAGATGGGGATGATTTCCTGTGAAATAATTCCCATAATAAATTCCCATAATAAAATTCCCATAATAAAATCATGGTTAAACAAAGGTTGTTTCTAAACATTTTTATCGAAAGCAAATTGGAATATATAAGCCAGTCTTAAAGCCTAATGCTTTTGAGAATGCATTTGAGAGTGAGAGGACTCGAGTACAAATCCTAGCTCTGCCACTTGAAAGCTTTATGACTTCTTTTAATTTCCCCGTCGGTTTCCTTGTCTATAAAAGGAGGTGAAGGTGCGGCCTCATAGATTCTAAGAAGGAAGTGTTTATCACAGTTCTTGGGCGCTTAGAATCTGCCCTTCATTATAGTTATTAGACATAGCAAGTCCAGCTGCCTTTCCTTATCATATTGGGGGAGGACTGGATGCCTCAGCAGATCTGGCCAGCACAGGTCCAGCCTTCCCAGAGCCTTTGACAAGTCATCAAGCCCTATCATTTTTTTTCCCCCTCTGAAATTTTTCTAGACTCTTCCCCCTGCCATCCCTTTTCCATTTTTACCATCACTGTTCTAGACATGGGCATTATTTGCTCATAAGTGGATTTTTTTTGTAAATACCCTATTCAGTTGCCATATTGCCCTTCATGAAACTCGGTTCTGCTTATGTTTTTCTTCTCAGATACCTGCTTTGGATCTTCAGTGCTCAGTTTCATATTTAAAACTGTAATTTGGGGACGCCTGGGTGGCTCAGTTGGTTGGACGACTGCCTTTGGCTCAGGTCATGATCCCGGAGTCCCGGAATCGAGTCCCGCATCGGGCTCCCAGCTCCACGGGGAGTCTGCTTCTCCCTCTGACCTTCTCCTCGCTCATGTTCTCTCTCACTGCCTCTCTCTCAAATAAATAAATAAAAAATCTTTAAAAAAAAAAAAACAAAAACAAACAAAAAAAAAAACTGTAATTTGGCATGAGCCTATTTTTATCAGCCTAATCATCTAATTCTCATTTTCTTGATGGATTTTTCTTTCCTCACACACATATCATCCCCAACCCAAAAATATTTCTTTTCCTTGTAATTTATATTTTGGGTCTTATATATGTTATGTTGCTGTAGATTTTCAAATTGTTTTTCTACTTCTTCTCTTGCTTCCTTTTATTTCCTTTGTGACCACCAGATTAATCTTTTATACAATGCCAACGGGACCTTGTCACTCCCCTGCCTGAGTGGTTCCCTGGCACCATTAAGATCAAGTTAAAACTGGTCATTTGGATGTAGGAGGTCTTCTAGGTTCTTCTATTCCAGTTTCTTGCTCTTACCACCACTCTCACTAGATACAGTTCAGCCCTGCTGATCACTCTCCACTCTATGAATATGTTAAGATTTCTCACCCTTGTCTCTTTGCCCATGTTATTTCTCTTACTTTCCTTTTTCTCCTGGCCAATGCCAATTTTTTTTCTAGTCTCACCTTAGTACACTATCCTGTGGAAAGGCATTTTCTGATTGCCCCTCACCCCCTCCCTATAGCCTGAATTAGGAGCCCATCCCTGTGTTCATGGTAATCCAGAATACCTTTTATTTATTTATTTTTATTATTATTATTTTTTTATTTTAAAGATTTTTATTTATTTATTTAACAGACAGAGATCACAAGTAGGCAGAGAGGCAGACAGAGAGAGAGGAGGAAGCAGGCTCCCTGCTAAGCAGAGAGCCCGATGCGGGGCTCGATCCCAGGACCCTGGGATCATGACCTGAGCCGAAGGCAGAGGCTTTAACCCACTGAGCCACCCAGGTGCCCTTTCAGAATACCTTTTAAAAAATCTTTCTCATGCAGGTTGTTAACTTTTCTGATTGTCTCCCCTTCTAACAGAGGACTTCATTGCCATATCTTTTTCATTTTTGTATTTGCACAGAACATGACACTGACTAGATCACATGTATGAGTAACTGAATATATGAGTCCATGTCTGTTTCGTTTAGTAGAGTTAAGTTCTTTGAGGGAAGAACCAGTGTCTCTTTCTCCCTTGTATCCCTCACATTTCCCAACATGGTCCTTTGAATATAGTAGTTGCTCAGTAAGTGCTTGGCAAATGAGTAACAATAGACATGTTTGTCTTCCACAGAAAATGATAGACATGTTTTGTCTTTCCACAGAAAATGTCTTCAGGGAAGAGATTGTGTTGTAAAAATTAGATAGCTCCTGGCACAGTGAATTATGCATAATTCATGTTTTGTTTAATTCTTAAGTTTAATTTTTGCTTTGATTTGAACTCCAATTACAGTGAGTTGTGAAAGTCAGGCAACTTCTCTTTATTATATAAGCATTCACTTGATAAAACTGTGGAATCGAAAATATGATAGCTAAGTTTAGCTCGTAATTCCAATTCCAGGGACTGAGTGACAGCTCAGAACTAGGAGTGGATTACTAGCATTGATGGGCCTAGAGAATTTTCCATTTTTACTTGTTTTTTTCTCTCCAAACAAGAGAAGTCAGCTTATGGCAAGCCTCATAGTAGTCAGACCTCGCCCTGGGGGATTATTGCCTGTCAGACCAACAGGAGCTAGGGAATGAGCAGGAAAAAAATGTAAGAAAATGAATTTCTTACAGCTGCTGTAACAAATGACAACAGACCTAGTGGCTTAAAATAGCAGAAATTTATTCCGTCTTAGTTCTGGAGGTCAGAAGTCCAAAATCGGTTTCCCTGGGCTGAAATCAAGGTGTAGGCAGTGCTGTGCTCTGCCTCTGGAGGCTCTGGGGGAGAATCTGTCTCTTGCCTCTTTCAGCTTCTAGTAGCTGCCAACATCCATTGCCTTGTGGCTGTGTCCCTCCAATCTCTGCCTCTACTCTCCTATTGCCACCTTCTCTCTGTGTCTGATCTCCCTTTGTCTCCTTCTTATAAAGATACAGGTGGCTGCATTTAGGGCCCACCTGGATAATACAGGATTCTGTCACCTCAGAAGCCTTAATTTAATCACATTTGAAAAGACCCTTTTCCAGTAAGATAACTACAGCTCCCAGGGATGAGTCCATGATGTCTGGGGAACATTATTCAGCTTGCTACAGACACATGATTTTCCCCTTTGCGGACTCAAAGTGGTTAGTCTTCTAGGAACTCGGTTTGCTAACAGACACACCTCATGAGTAAATAGTCTGCAAACTTACGGCCCATTTAAAAGAAGCCAAGAGTTGTTATCTGGAAGGGGCTAATTTAGGTCAGTCTAATGTCACTAGACAGGCAGGCACAGTAACATTTCCAGCGCTCAGTATGAAAATAAACAATACTTACTGAGGAGCTAATTAAGTAATAGAAAAACTGGTTGAAGTTCCAGGCAAGTCAGCAGTGGCAGCCAATTCCTTTTATCTGGCTCTGTTTTGGATAGATTGTGGTTTATTTCTGGGGGAACAGGTGTGCTCAACTTGCCGGGCATTCACTCTTCTGTATCTGGCAATAGCTGGCCAACTGTTTCACCAGGAAGATCACAAAGGGTCTAGGTGGTCACTGCGAGGGGGGTTGAGGTGGTATCAAGAGAGAGGAGCGGCTCCAGAGTAAGCTGCCCCATGCAAAGTCAGAGCTGGGACATCGTCAACTCTTGAGTTAGGGAAGAACTTCATAGTAGAGCCTGGGATGAAGACTCTTCCTGGGTCCTCTATACCTACTTTACATCGCTCTCCTATAGTCTCAGGAGTATAGACCCCAGGAGATTCGATGGGTTTTCCTTAACATGCTTTATTCAGTGTGCCTACTTGATTGTGACCTGCTAGCCTAAGCCACAGGCAGGAGAGATGGACTTTTTCAGTGATTCTTTTATAATCCACATAGCTAGGGAAGTTGGATTAAAGGAGCGATCTTAAAGAAACATTGATTTCTTTTCTGTTGTGTAGAGGCTAGGAGTCAAGGAGTAATTGAGCACACGGGCTCTCAAGCCAGACTTACCTGTGCTTCATTCTGGCTCCATTACATAATAGCCGTGTGACCTTAGATAATCTCTAATCTATAGTTTCCTCCTCTGTGAAATGAGGATAATAGGAACCCACCCTTACAGTGTGCTATGAGCCACTCTAAACAAGTTCTATATACCTAATCTTCTAATTTTCATAGCCATCCTATGAAGTAAGTGCACTATTATTACCCCACTCCAAAGATGAGGAAATCAAGGTGCAGAACAGTAATGTGTGCAGACAACACAGAAAGAACAAGCCAGAGAGCTTGCCTTCAGCTCATGTGCTCTTAACCATCATTGATGAGGAGTGAGTCATAATAGGAATTGTAATTGACACCTTAAGATCCAAGACTTAGAAAAGCTGCCTTTAAATGTGATTTGTGTAACTGGTAGTGAAATTCATTTCAGGTTAGTTTTGCATGGCACAAGGGACATCTAGTGGTTATCTAGGTCTCTGCAGATTTACTAAAGATAACAAATTCATAGGTTTAAGTACTGGGGCTGAGTACCATCACCTTGGAAGAGCGCCCTAAGAAAAGGAGGGGAGCCTTCCTCGTTGCATAACTCTATTTTGAAGTTAACAAAGAATAAAGAAACCTGTTCAGAAAAAATCGAGTGAGTCCTAGCATTTATGCCTATATTATTGTTAGTTTGAACCCAGCTCTTCCTTGCTTTCCTAGAACCATTTCCTGGTTGGAAATGATTCTGTTATCAGTTACCTGGCAGCCTGGCATATTTTTGCTATCACTTTCCTCACCTCTTCTGCTGATTGCAGAGGGGCTCTTTGGACCACCTTTGAAGAGCCAGCTGGTGAGAACCTTCATGAGGCCAGAAGCAGAGGTGCTTATTAGCAGGCCAGGGCAAGAAATAGTTTGCAATTGCCTCTGACATATCTCCTTCTTTGGAAGTTGCTTGGCCACCAGAAAGTCATACAATTCTGGTCCATGTGTACTTTATATAAATGAATGAGTTTCATATTATAAGAAGTTGAACTGCAAAATGCCAGTGTGAACTTGCCTTCTCAGCCTCAGAGAATTGTCATGGAACTTGCCTATTGGTCAGCATCTCTTGGGCTGATGTGTCACTATCCATGGTTCTGAACTCATTGCTTCTGTCTTCTGGGCTGCATAGAATACCTTCTCATATACTCCTGTTGTTTCCAGCTAATTGTGTTAGACTTCTATGAAGGTTCTATTTTACTGAATCTTTTTATAGTATTTCCCCCTGTTCTTCTGCTTTTGGGCCTTTTATATAATCTCTTTCTCCAAAAGCCATTTGACATTTCTATTGTAATCTGTCTTCTTTCAGGGTAGTTGGTGGCAAAAGGCTTCATTGTTAGGAATTCATTCTTGCTTTTTGACTCTGGGTGCAGAGAATAAAGGTTCTGAGGTACTGTTTCAGAATATCCACATGTTTTCTGTGGCAGTCCAAGCTACACTGTCATAAGGAGGTGGACAGTAGTCCCTCAGCACTTTCCAGAATGGGAGGCAGTATTGGTGCTGAGTTTTGTTATCCTATCTCTTGGAGTATCTTGCTAGAATTTGTGATTTTTTTTTTTCTGCTTTATCTGTTAGTGTTTTTTCAAGACACGTAAGCTAATGACAGCTGCCACTCTTGGGTACCAAACTTTTTTATATTGGTAAACTTAAAATGCAAGCACATTTCCCAAGCATGCACAGTAGTGAAAACCAAATATTCGGGGGTTCTATCAAATTCTTTTTAACTGTGATACTTGAGCTTTCTACTCTCTCACCACCTATTGCCAAGCAGGATGAATATAGAGAGTTCCTTCTGCATTATAGTCCTTCTTGATTTAGAGGCATCAGGAAGTAGTCTTTGGGATCTTCTTGTCTGTTGTCCTTCTCACTCTTTCACATCCTCCCACAAGTATGTACTGATTTTGTGTCAGGCACTGGGAGACACAGAAAGAAAGGCACAGTTTCCTCCCACTTCAGTGTCTTCTGGTTTACTGGGGAAACCAGTAGCAGCATAATGTGGTAAATTTTATGGTAGCAGTTAGAACATGGAGCCATGAGGGCAGAGAGGAGGCACTCAGATGTTGGTAGGAGCAGAGTAAGTGTGTTAGAGAAGGTTTCTCAAAAGAGGTGATACCTAAACTATGCCTCAAATGGCCAACAGTAGTTATTCAGTTAGAGAATCCAGATAAGGCTTATCCTGGGGAAAATTTACCAGAGGAACTGTGGAACTCGACAAGACCGGTGGCAGTGAAGTGGGGACTAGATCCGGAAGAGTCTATTATGTAATTGCAGGAAAGTTTGCATTTGATTCTGAAGTTGATAGAGAATCATTGAAGGGTTTAAGTGAGGAATGACATGTTATCCTCAGGGAAAACAGTGAGATGATTAGAATCATTTCTAGTCTTCGGAATAAAAATAACAGTCGATTCCTAGTGAATCAGGAAGGCACCTCTTACATTTTGTCACCTTTCCAGTCAAACTGCTAAAGGCTTCCTTTCTACTCTAATGGCTCCCCACCCCTTTTTTTTTGCAATTGCATAATGTCTGAATTTTTAGAGCTTTTCATAATCAGGTACCACCTACTCATCTGATCTTAGTTCCTCTGCTTTGTGACATGTAACTTTCACTCTAGTCAGGTCGGTGCCCTCATCAAATATTCTAAGACAGAAGGAAACGTAGGCGTTCACTGGGTAGGTCTGTTTAGTACATAAGTAAATGCAGGAACTTTGAGAGTACATTTGTTGAGCCTCTACTTTGTGCTAGGAACTTTGCTGAATATTGGTCATGCATTGGCTACCACATCAGAAACACATAGGCTCTGTGTTTATGAAGTTTATGGTCTACAGGACCATGTCCATGCCATTCTTGGGAAGCAGAAGGAAGAGAAATACAATCCAGGTCAAGTTTCTGATCACCGGCCCTTGCATGTTCACTAATTGGAGTGACAAATATTTTTCACTCTAATTCTGATATCAAATATATCCTCCCTTTAAGCCCCTTTTCTACATTTTCTAAGCATGTAATGGCAGGGATTGTACCTCCTCATGCTCCTTCGTATCCCCTATAGTCTAGAGCTAGAAGTAGAATGGTTATTTAACACATTCTCATGGATTATGCTTCC
The DNA here is from genome assembly GCA_004024625.1 of Mellivora capensis. NCBI lineage: Eukaryota > Metazoa > Chordata > Mammalia > Carnivora > Mustelidae > Mellivora > Mellivora capensis. Next base: position 81,039 of record PISX010004544.1, read on the forward strand.
TGTATTTTAGCATAGCTAATTTACATTAAGTTGACTTTGTGTTGGAGGATAAGTAACAAAATGGAGAGTATTGGGATGGAGAATAGGTTCACCTCAAGTTACACCTCTCAGTGACTCGAAGTAACTTCCTAGAGCACTTCCTTGAGAAGGATTCGGAGACTCCATCTGGGTTGAATGGACAAGAGAGTGGGATAGAATCGCATCAGTTAGCAATGAATACCACCTGTGAGGAAGAAGAATAGAAACACATATCTGCCAACATGGTTCTTGCAATAAATAAAGTCTGTATAGTATCCCAGATACCCCCCAAACTTGATTGGCTGGGATTATTTTTTATGGGATATGTGAACCTATGGTGGCCTGTTCCTGATCAGCCTTTTTAAATGAATAAAGTCCTCAAAAGTTCTCTTTCTTGAATAAAATTTGGACCTTTACTGTGATTGTGTTAAAGGTTGGAAATCTTTCTTGACGTTGTAGTGTCTCCATCCATAACTGGGCATCAACCTAATTATTTCCATTTCACAAAGAGGCCATCAGACTAATATGTGTTTAAGTCTTGAGCACAAGTGGTAATGACCAGCCTTATTAGCAAGGCTCTTAGGTTGGAAACCATGGCTTTTTGATTTCTGAAGACAGAGTAACTGGCCCACAGCTTTCTCTCTCTCTGGTTGACTGCCTGGATGCCCAGATGACCAGAAGCTTTTTTCAAAACGTGGGAAGGTCTGTGGACTTCGGTGATTCAGCATCAGCTTGCCTGGATTGTTTCTGTCTCTCCACATTGCTGTGTGTCCCTTGTCTCTTTTCCTGGGCACTCTTTTACAAGCAGGGCCACAGATTGGAGATGATCAACTGGTGAACCCTTGTGAGATGCAGCTTGTGGATATGTTTGATTTGACCTGTAGTGTTGAATCACTCAACATTGGAAACATTTGATTAATTGTCAGCATTCACTACTGTCTTTGTAGGCCTGTAACTCAGTTCGCATTTTCCACCTCTGGTGCTTAGTGTTGATCTTTGGTGGATCCTGCCCATTGTTCATAGAATACAAAGCCTGAACGTGGTGGTATCCATGGTAGGTGGCAGGTGGGGCTTCAAGCCTCAGCTTTGATGTTAGCTGTAACTCACAGTTAGTTCAATGACCCCTGTGAGCCGGTGTAGATGCATATGTGGACCTGATACTAGGCTCTTCTGACTTTGGAAACAAGGAGGACCATCTGCTGTCTCATTTGTGTTTGGACTTCACTGCTGGAGTTGAGTCAGTGGTACATTCTGATAGAAGATGTGAATGATAATGAATCTGAAATCTGTGCGTGTGTATGGTGGGGCTGTGTGTGTGAGAGAGGAAGAGGGAGAGCAAGGGAAACAAGGAATGGCTGCCATCAGGCATTTATATATATTATAGAAGCCACATTAGGCAATTTTGTGTATACATATATAGTTTTTATTTTTATTTTTATCTTTTGATTTATTTTTATTTTTTTCTACTTTAGAGTTTCTTAAATCCAGTCAGTCACTAGTTTGAGCCCTGTCTCTTGAGTAGACAGCCACCTTAGAACTTACGCTCAGAGAAAATCTTTTTTTCCTAAAATTGCTTCATGCCAGTCTATCCTGTCTGTTGGTTTAGTTCTGGCTTTTCACAGAAAATAACAAAATGAATAGTTATTTGTAGACGACTATTAGATAGCTCCCATTTTTTGAGTGCTTATTATGAAGGACAGGAACTGTGTCCAGTATTTCTGTGTAAAGCAGTATTACCTTCTTTATTTCTTACAACGCTGTGAAGTGAGATGTGCTTTCCACAATTCTATGGGGAAAGACTCTGACGCTGAGACAAGTTAACTGTTTTGTCCAAAGTCACATAGCCGGCTCCAGAGGCGCAGGACCCAGCCCCAGGGAGTGAGCCCTTGAAGCCCGTTATCTTAATCACGTGAGTCCAGCATCTAATTTAATGCAGACATGAGCATTTATTAAGCACCTGTACAAGGAGATGCTAGTTCAGATTTTAAAAAGCGTGGTGCATAATTTTTGGTGATAGGGTGTTTGAGGTCTGTCGAAAAGAAGGGACCTGTGCTTATTTAAAGGACACAAGGTTGAGTGTTTTGCGTGACAAAGGAGTGGAGCAGACAGTTCATAGGGAGGGATTCACAGACCAGAGATAACAGTTGCCTGAAGGACAGAGGGGAAGTAGGGCAGAGAAAGCAGGATGTATGATTCTGTAGTGGCCCTGGGAGCCAGATTCTTTCAAAAGTGCTTCTTATTTATGTCTTTACCCTGAGTAGGAATGTTACACAGTAATAAGATTAGCCCGAACATTTATCTAGAAGCTGTACTATCCTGGAAGCTAAAGAGAAAAAGCTCATTTTATTATTATCTATTGTCAATGGATTATTTTCGGGTGGGGGATAACTTTGTCTTTGTCTTGTCCTATGTAAATTGTTCCATACAGAGGTATAAAGCTGAAAGGGTTTATTGGGATCTGTAGTCAACATATCAAGCCAGTTCCATATCAAGGCACCCTGACCCTGGCCCCTTGCTGTTCTGTTTTGTTCAGCCTAGACACTTCAGAGAGTGTCTCTCAGCATCCTGAATTTCAGCGGTCCTCCACTGACCAGGATCAGAGCAATGGTGCTCAGGCATCAAGCCACAGACCTATAAATGATGGTCTTAGAAGCTGATCTGGTGGTTTTTACTGAAATTGTCCTTTATGTAGGCCCACAGAGGATTGAAAAAGAAGGCAGGTGATGTTCTCCTATTCCTGTTCAGGAGAAACGGTACCAAGAGGCCATCTGGGCACTGCAGGGCACAAGCCCACATCCTCTCATTCCTTCTAATTCACTGGAGTGCAGAGGGATGTGGCATTACAGCAGAATGCATGCAAACTTGTTGTCAGGGAGCCGAGCACACAGTGGTCTAGGAGAAGGTGGAAGAGAGGAAAAGAAGCACCTCTGCGAGTGGGGACTGTGTCTGCCCCCTAGATTTACTCTCATGGACCTGCCCTCTAACTCCAGTGCCATGAATGAGTTTAATATACAAGGCACATCATGTAAATTAGAAGATCTATCCTTTTCCAATCAGGGCAAGTGGTCTGGGCAGTAGGAAGACGGCTGCATCACCGGCAGGCAGTGGAAGGTTTCTGAGTTTGTCACATGGCAGGATCAGCAAGGAGCAGAGTAGCCAGAGAGGGCCGGGAATGGGTTTGGATGTGGGTCCTGGTGAAGGGGCACCAGGAGAGGAGAGCATGGTAGTCTGGGAAACATAGCGGGTAAAGATGCAGAAACACCTGCACTTGAGCTCAGACAGATGCCCCCAAGGTGACTCCTGAGTAGGGAAGAATGGGACATACCAGGTGTGACGGGTTCATACGACAGGACGGAGCTGGGCGTGGTTTTGTGCTTGATTAAGGGGTTTTTGCTTTATGGGTAAGCATGGGCCACTGGAGAGCCTAGAAACTGCCACCCCTAGAGTGTGGCCCTGCCCCAGTATAGTCTGAGAGATCTGGGTTCAAGTTCTAGTTAACTCCTCAATGGCTGGATGATCTTGGGCATAGACCTGTCTCCTGTCTGTAAAATGCAGCTAGGGCTACCTGTTTCTCTTGCTTACCCTCAGGCACGTTGTAGATGCTCAATAGATGGACTGTTTCTGTTACATTGTTCCCGCTCTCATATCTTGCCTTAGTCCTCATGTAGCTCCTGTGTGCCTTTGTATTGGGGATTCTGGAAGCATGGAAGTACAGCTTTTCTGAGAGAGTCTGCCTTAACTGTGAGACTCTGTCCTCACCTGTTTTACTCCCTGGCCTCCTAGGCATGAGCTACAAGTCCAAATGGTGGTCTTTACAAGCCTGTGTGTGAGGTAGTCAGACCAGCTTATCATTCTTTGTGACTCTGTCTCTGCCACTCAGTCTGTGTGACATCTTCCCTCATGGGAAGCCACTTCCACTTGTCTTTGATTGGTCCTTGTTGGGGCACCTTGTCAGCCAAGCCTGCTCTCTGTCACTTGACGCCACATCTCTTCCTTCTTCAGTCATCAGTCGGGGACTTGCCTTTAGTTGAACAGAGAACACTGTACTCGATACTTATTTGCCTTGTAAGGGGGGCTGGCAGGGTCTCTTGCCTCCAGGCCCTCCCCAAGGCCCTGGTACCTTTCTGCATGGCTGTGGTCCTGGCCGTGGCAGGTGGGGGAGGCAAGGTTGCCAACCATGGAGTTTCCAGTTGAGTACCATCAGGCTACAAGACCCCCTGTCCTCTTATCCCTTTCTTCTTGGTGGGGGTTCTCAGTAGAACTTTAGGCCATGCTCCAGCCAGTTTCTGGCATTATGCCAGCACCACTGGGGACAAGGGTTTGCTATTATTTCTTCCTAGGTTTGTGTACTGGCGTAGAGTTTTCTGTGTTCGAACACATATGACATCCCTCTCGATCTTGATAATAGCCCCAGGGGAAAAGGGGAGCTGTTCCTAGTATAGGTTTTTGAGTTTCCTGTCCTTGGAAATGGGACTCAGGTTACCCAGCTGTCAGTAAGAAAGGTGAGGAAACTCCAGGTAAATAGAGAAGTAATTTCCAGGTCATGGAATGGAGAGAGAGCTCACCTTCAAAGAGCTTTTGAGAAAAGTCTGGTACTTTGGCCAGTGTGTGGCCCTGATTCTCCTGTGTGTCCCTCTGGAAACCTGCACTGTAGTGATTTACTTCAGGTCCCAGTCTCAGCTGTGTACCTTTCTCAGAGAGTCCCTCTTCACAGTACTCTGCATCGCTTTATTTTTTTTAAATACTTTTATTTTGAGAGAGAGAGATTGAGCAGTGGGAGGACAGAGGCAGAGAGAGAGAGAGTCTCAAGCAGATTCCCCACTGAGCGTGGAGCCTGATGTAGGGCTCAATCTCAGGATCTTAAGATCAAGACCTGAGCTGAAATCGAGGGTCAGATGCATCACTGACTAAGCCACCCAGCGGCCCCTATCCTGCATCCCTTTAAAAGGCTTTTTCTTTTTTCTCTCCTGCCTCATGTAGGGATGCTTGAGTTCTTTATCCATTTATTATTCAGTGGAACCAAGTCTCAGTTTGCCCCCCAGGGATGAGCTATTGTCATACATTAATAATTAATCTTAACAAGTGGTTCTAATCATAGGCATTTGACCAAATGCAGAGAAAGCCAAAGTTTGTTTATGAGAGAGAGCTCTCCCATGCTGGGGTGCAATAGTGGGCTTAGAAAGGAGAAGTTGCCAGTCATTAAACTTTGTTTCTTTTCTGGCTCACTGGAGTGATTGATTGCCTAAGGATTCCACAGTATTTCTGCTTTTCACATGGTTAGTCCAGTAGTGCTCAGATGAGAGTTTCAGGAAGCTGAACTTGCATGATTTTCCATGTATTGTTAAAGATGAGCTTCCCAGGTGTTGCTAGTGGGACCTCACTCTGAGTAGCCACCGTGGTAAAGCACGTGGTTGCAAGAGTCCAACTCCCTGGGTTCTAGGCCAGCTTTGCCAGTTACCAGATGTCGTGACTGTGAACTGGTTCCTTAACTGCTCTCCATATCTGTTTCTACATCTGTAAAAGGGGGAAATGATGTTGGGTGTCTCAGACGGGTATTGTCAGCATCTGATGAGGATGGTAGGCTTTAGATCCTTAGCGTGGTATCTGGTAGAAGGTGCTCAGTAAATATTAGTATCACTGTGATTTTCAGTGTTACCGATGATGGTTAGGCCAATTGTCAAGGTCATATAGTAGCTGAGGCATTTTCAATGCTTTGTCATTAGTTGTATATTAAAAGGCCAGCGGTTCTGCTCTACTCTCTCCTGGTGTTGGGGAAGAGAAGGGAAACAATTCTATAGCTGGAGGTTAGGGATTAAATGATTTGTATTAGAATGACCCATCCGTGATGGGTCAAAATGAAATCACCCATTTTTTCACTGAGATGGATTGTAAGACTTATTTTAGTATTTAAGTTTTATTATTTTGCTGAAAATGGAGATGATAATAACAGCCTTTTTTGGGGTCATGGAAGGGATGAAATGAGACTAACGGCTTCATTACCTCGAAGGAGTTGAGATTTCTGTGCCCTTACGCTGTGTCATTCCAAGTGCTCAACATTTATTAACTCATTTCACCCTTGCAAAGTAGTTTACGCATGTGTTCCTATTTTCAGAGGGGAAGAGAGATACAGAGAAGTTAAGTGACTCTGCCAAGGTCACACAGCTCATAGGTAGTGGATGTAGAACTTGAGCCCAAATCCGGATCCTGACTTAGAATTTGAATAAGATGATGTAAAGCACTGAGCAAAGTTATTGCCATAATCGTAATGTTAGTCCCTTTCCCTTTCAGTTTTTTCCCTGTTTATTGGAAAGATAATACTTAGAGATCGGGGGACCAAGACCCATCTCAGGGCACTGCAATCAAAATTCAGTTCTAATAACAGCAAAACCTCTTTGAAATTCTGATTTGTGGGAATATCATTAATCCCTGCTTTTATGTGGATTACACTTGGTTTAAAAAATCATAATAGTTTTTTTTTAGTGTTTTAAGGTGTTTTATTCTCCCACCATATGTATATGGAGGGCACATACATGTGTAAAATACACAGATCTCCTTCCCCACCGATTCTAACACTGAATAACTTTCTTTTAGTGATACATGTGCATGGTGGGAAAAAAAACCTAATGCAACAGGGTACTGTGAAAAGTCAGTCACCCTCTTATTCTTGAATATGAAATTGACAAAACCCACTCCCCAGTGACAATTTCATAGTTTCCTTCCAAAGCTTTTTTATGCATTTATGAGCATATATACGTATTATACACATGCCTCCCCCAACACACACACACACTTAACACAATGATAGTAGTACACATGTCTATGTTCCTTGCTAATTTCACTTAACGATATTTCTTAGAAGGCATCCGTGTCAAAACCAGAGCACCACCTTGTTTTTTAGGACTGCATGATTGTCCGTCATGGGAAGTGCCAGTCTGTTGTTGATGGTCATTTAGGTTGTTTCTGGTCTTTTACTAAGTATACTTCAGTAAATATCTTTGTGTTTAAATATTAGTATTTGTGAAACTCAGTCTCTCTTGATTTTTGCTTGCAAGCTTGTATTGTATAAATTTCTGACAACACAAAAAAATGGGCCAGAAGGAGACAACCCAAAAGGAATAAAATAGAAATGTGGGGGCTTTTTCCAGGGCTTATGTGCACCCCACAGCTCTCTCCTGATGCTTTTTTAAATGCCGTAGCTCCCATTTCTCATATTGTTTCAGACACACTGTGTCCTGAAGCCTCTTTTTGGGCCTTTTTCCTGGGTGCCCACTGAGCAGTGGCTGGTAACTCTTTGCAAGATTGATTCATATGGCACTTGTTTGGCTTTTGACAGGTTGTTTATAAGAATAATGACATCCGTCTGGAGCTGTCTCGCCTGGCCCGGATCGGGGACACCAAGATGAAAATCTATGGTGAAGTTGTATTCAAGTGTGAGAATGTGGCCACGCTGGACCCCATCAACTTCGAGACCCCAGAGGCGTACATCAGTTTGCCCAAATGGAACACCAAACGCATGGGTTCCATCTCCTTTGACTTCCGCACCACTGAGCCCAACGGCCTGATCCTCTTCACTCACGGCAAGCCCCAAGAGAGGAAGGACACTCGGAGCCAGAAGAACACCAAGGTGGACTTCTTTGCTGTAGAACTCCTCGATGGCAACCTATACCTGCTGCTTGACATGGGCTCAGGCACCATCAAAGTCAAGGCCACTCAGAAGAAAGCCAATGATGGGGAATGGTACCACGTGGACATTCAGCGAGATGGCAGATCAGGTAGGAAGAGGCACGGTGGGGACTGAGAAGAGAGGAAAGCTGTAGCTTTTCAGTCCGTTTCCTGGCTTTATATTTTTTTATTTTAATGTTTTCACTTGCGTGCATGTTTGACTCTTTTGCTGTTCTCTTTAATGGTTGTTGTAAGATTATGTTTCTGAACAAGATATCTTGTCTCGCCGACAGTTCACGTGGTCTTCCTTCTCTTGTCACTCACGGCACAGCCATCTCAGTGATAGCTCCAAGGCTCTGGAGCCAAGCACGGTTTTATAAGTAGCATTTCCACTCCTACCAAAGAGGCTGTCATGTCACTTGTGTGATGGTTCCCCCCCCCTCCTTTTCTTCTTCTCCTTTTTCTCATCACCATGGAAACACAATTGTGACATCACAGATGCTGCATTATGTGATTACTCTGTAGGATAAGCTTCACTGTGTAAGAGTTTATGCAGCGCTACACCCTTCGGTAATTGGCAAGAGTCGTGTTGCAGGGAGAAATTATGACAAGAAAGGAAAAGGCAAATTGATTTTTCCTGAAGTCATGTTCAATTTAAAGCCTTCCTTTGGTGCGAGAGCCTATATTTCACTCTTTGCTCAGACCTCACTGACTCTCCCTTCCTCTTCATAACCTTTACATTTGGTTTAAATGGCTTTGTTTGTTTCTGCAGCCGCAGATCAAACAAGTGAGCCCCAGGCAGTACATAGCTACTGTGGAACGGTAACAGAGAGGGAGGAAGCGCGCGCGCACACACACACACACACACACACACACGCACAGTCTGGAGCTTTTGAATGCCTGGACAGTCTGCCTCGCTTTCTCTGGACCATGTGGCAGTGAAGGTCACATTCTGTGCCCTCAGAAAGGACATGCCACCCAGAGTGGTAACTAGAGCACTTGAATTTCACACTGATTTCCTGATTCTCCATTTAGGTGGGGTTATACTCAAGAGGAAGGGTCTTGGCGGTGTTTGTTGTCGTTTTAAGGACTCCCTCCTGGAAACACGAAAAGTCTTTCATTTGGACATTTTCATGTTGGCGCACTTGGCCGCCAATAGAAAGCAATAGGTTCCCTCCAAAGGCTGCAGCTGGGAATGGCTGAGCTTTCCTGGGACGGCTTTTCTGCATAATCCTGCAGGCAGAGGGATGACAGAGACGGGCAATGTTGCCCTTAGGAGGAGCTGGATGGGTTCTGCCGAGAGGGCAGATGGGTGGCAGATTGTAGCCCTGGATGGTTTAGTGCCCAGCAGGATGCTTTATTGATTGTCTGAAATCTAATCAGAACCAAGAGGCTTCAAATTAAATGTGCTTGTTGACTAAGAATGAACAGTTTGTGCTTTTTTAACAGAAAAGACACAAAAAACTAATTTCTCTGGAGGCTGAATCTTTCTCTCTTTTTCTAAATTTACCCATACAGTGTCAACAGGAGCAGGGCCAGAAAGCTATCCTAAAATTATAGGGGAAACACTTCTGTTGGTTTTAGGACGGTGTGTTTTGGGTCTCTGGAGTTCCTTTATGGTTGATGGGTGTCAGGATTGGCTAGCCTAGATCTGACACAGCTTCAAGGTTACCTATCTGTGTCATGGACGGCCTAGAGCACGGGAAATTGTCGGATGTTTACTTCTGCTTATTCCCAGCACGGATGGCTTTTTCAAGTGGGGCACTTAGTTGTTAGAACCATCAGTGGACCCATCTTTGGCAAACCTGTCTGGATTTCTGAAGCCTTGAATTTCATATCCGGAAGCTATAACGTTGGCCAATTCTGATACATTTGATCAATGCCTATAATAATTTACTGAGTAAGCAAATCCTTATCTCATGCACACAGCATAACATCAAACTTAATATGATCTGTTAAACTTCATTTCTTCATGAGGGTATTTTCTGGTATGTTTTTAGTTATGAACATGTAGCAGGGTGAATAGTTCTAAAAACGTCTGCGTACGCGGGTGCGGTGCCTCCTTCCTTGCTCATGCTGAAGCCTGACATGGGAGGAGTATGGTGATCCCTCCCCGGTTGGGGGACTCATTCTTGAAACTTGATTAAGTGCATTCAAAACAGTTGTGGTCACACACTCAGAGGACGGATTTCCCTCAGGATGTATTTATGGCTCCAACATTTAAATCCGGCCCCAGTGCTGTCCTTATTTGGCAAAAGCTGCTCTTCCAGGTTGGGGATCCAGCAGCTCTGTGGGCTTGTGAAGGGCAGAGAAAGCAAGCAGTGTGAGAGGGGGAGGAGATGCTAGCCTCAGCTTCCTCGTTTGTGAGATGGTGCCCCTGTTAACTCCTCCCTCGCAAGATTGTTGGGAGAACCAAGTCCAGAAAGCACACACAGAACAGTGGTGACCGGGACATCATGATTGATATGTAGGTTTCTGCCATTTTAAAAACAAAGACGCAAAGCTGATTTCTCCAGGGGAAAACCTCGAGGATAGAGTGGGGGAAGTGTGTGCCGCTGGCATAACCTGCCCAGAGGCCCCTAAGGCTGGCCTTCTAATTAGACTGCGCTTCACACTCTTGATCTTACATGATCTTCTTGGCCCTTCAGGCTATCCCTTTCATAGCCCAGGGGACTGAGACTCAGGCAGAAGTGAAGGCTGCCTGATAAATGGCAAGACCCAGATATCTTGGTACCAAGAAAGCACTTTAAAAATACCAATTAAATTTAAAATTTCTGGCATCATGTTCAGATATCACCTTAATTTTATAGTTTCCTTGATTTTATAGTTTAGGAAAATGGACTGTAAAGTAGCTTGGGGACTGGCTTAGGGTCAGAAGGCCATTTAGGACTTGAATCCCAGTCCCCAGTTCCCAGGCCAGGCTCTAGGTTTGCACAGTCTCATTGGTGGGTCCACAGTCCTGCTGCTGCTGCTGTGCCTCGTCTGACCCTCTGATCTCGTCTCCTGCTCACCCCTCGGGCCCTCCCATTCTAGCCACACTCTGGCTCAACCCAGGGCCTTTGCAGGTGCCATTCCCCTTGCCTGGCATGTTCTTCCCCTTGGACTTGGCATGGCTGGGTCCTTTTCAACATTGTGGTTTGAGCGTACATGTCCCCTGCCTGGAGAAGCCTTCACCCACTGTACATTTTTAAGGAGAACCCACAGGCCGCTACCACCCATTCTTCTCTGTTCCTAGTATGGACCATTACCTAATTTCTCGTGCTTATGAGTCATTTGTTTAATTTCCATCCCTCTGCTCTGGAATATCAGCACCACAAGAGCAGAGACGTACCTGTCAAGTTCATCTCTGTGCCTGCCAGTATACCAGAGACATAACAGGTGTGCAGTACATACTTGTTAAATGAATAAACAAAGATGTTCCAGTTAAAATTTTCCAAGGAAATGCTCCAAATATTCACTGGCAGGGCTGGTAGCTAATGGCAGTATAGAGGGTATTAGTGCATGGAGGCTTCCATCCTTTTGGGCATGGCAAGTGAGGGATGAAGACTCAAGCAGGCACTTTCAGAACGCTTACTCTGTCCCACACCTTGAGAGCAGTTTACACATAGGAACTTATCTAATCGTCATGCCAGTCTGCGAGGAAAATTATTTTACCATTTTATAGATGAGGACATTGAGGCCATGGCAGGTGAAATCACGTCTTCGGGGTTACACAGCTAGTACCTGGTAGAGCTGAGATTTAAACACAGGCAGCAGCTGGGCTGCTCTTAACCTGTTTGATAGGTGATCTTCCGGCCGAGACTCTGTAGGGCAAAAACATCAGGTTAGGTCTTCGTTCACTGAGATGGTTCTGAATCCTCCTACAAGTGAGAGTGTCTTAGCAGCAAAGACTGGACCAAATGGCCAGTCTTTTTTCCTTTCTACTGTCTGGTAAGCCTCTGACCCCCTTGCTTGCATTGTTCTCACCTGGCCAGGGACCACGAGTCTCTGAGGGCACCTGCCGGGCTCCTTTCATTTGGTTCATTGACTGGCAGCCTCACCTGCGATGCCCCAAGGGCTGTTAGCTCACTCTGTTTCCATCCTTCCATCCCAGGTACCATATCAGTGAACAGCAGGCGCACACCATTCACCGCCAGCGGGGAGAGCGAGATCCTGGACCTGGAGGGGGACATGTATCTGGGCGGGCTACCAGAGAACCGTGCCGGCCTCATCCTCCCCACTGAGCTCTGGACTGCCATGCTCAACTACGGCTACGTGGGCTGCATCCGTGACCTGTTCATCGACGGGCGCAGCAAGAACATCCGGCAGCTGGCGGAGATGCAGAACGCTGCGGGCGTCAAGTCCTCCTGTTCGCGGATGAGCGCCAAGCAGTGCGATAGCTACCCCTGCAAGAACAATGCTGTGTGCAAGGACGGCTGGAACCGCTTCATCTGCGACTGCACGGGCACTGGCTACTGGGGAAGGACCTGTGAAAGGGGTGAGTCAGTCTTCGTGGGTGGCATGCAAGGCCCGGGTGGGTGTCATGTATAGCAGGTGTGTCCCGATGTAGACCTACCTGTGTTCTCTCCGTGTCACAGAAGCATTTCCTCCCATTCACTGCTCTCCGGATTATCTTGATGTGTGAATTTGTTGAACTAGGATCCAATCCTGGAAAGAGAAACTTCAGAGTAAATATTACCAAGCTCATGATACTTTTTGGATTAAGTATGAGACATTTTCTATCCAGAGTGGGTGAATACTTCTCTTTTGGGTTTCTGCATGGGCTAACAAACCTGCCGTTTCATTTATTCATTTAACTCATGCATTTTGGAGCTTTCTACCTGCTAGCTCTTGGATTAGGCTTTAAAAATACACCATTGAACAAGGTAGACCCAGGCCTGATCTCATGGAGCTGCTGCTTGGTGGAATATTTAGTCATGAAACAAATAATCACAAATGTGGTGAGCTTTATAAGAAGGCAGCATGATGTATTGGTAAAGGACATGAACACTGGAGCTAGGCTGGGTGAGAAATCTGACCTTTATGGAGTGATGTGAACTTGATCAAGGTAATCAATATCTTTGAGACTTGATTTCCCCCTCTATAAAATAGGGGTAATCAGTTACCTACCTCAGAAGGTAGTGGTGATGATTAAGAGAGTTAGATGATTACTTAATAAATGTCAGTGATTGTTACAGTAGTAGTTATTGTCATAAATATCATTAAAAGGAAAATAGAAGTTTGGGGGGGGCCCTTTGTAGGGGGACCCGGAATGCTGTGGAGGTTCATAGAAAGCTGCTTCCAGGAAGAAATTTGCAATCTGAGACTTGAAACAGGAGTAGGAGTTAGCTTGGCAAAGAGTTTGGAGGAAGGCATGTGTCTTAGACAAGAAAGAAATGTGCCAAGGGACAGAGGTTAGAAACTGGGTCACAGTTGGGGAAGGGAATGAAGTCCAACAAGGACTGGAGTGTGGCATGAAGTGGGGGAAGGGCGTGAGAGGTGCCTGAAGAGGAGGGGAGCACCAGTCCAGGATGCTGGGAGAAGCCCCTTTTCATTCACCACATTGGCATCTTGCATTTGCACTGAAGTACAGTTTGGGCAAAGGGCAGAGATAAAGGTAAAAAGAAGCAGCATTGGGGCAAGGAGATTCTGGTCTATAAGCTATGTCCAATTCCAGCTTGCTTTATTCTTTTATATGCCAAGCTTATAGACTTCAAGCTGGCTGTCCATAGGTTGTCAGCCTCTATTTTATATGAAGGGATAATTTACATAGTCACCAAGTGTTTAGTAAAAGTGTAGCTTCTAGGGCTTGAAAGATACTCCATATGCAGTAGACACAGTTCTAATCTCAAGCAGTTTATCATTTGTTTATCTGAGGAGTTGAGAGGTCTGTAGGAGAAGTAGTAATCAAATGATACAAGGTAGCAGCATGGGCGCTGTTGGCGGACTGGACTGGGAAGGGAGGGAGATTGAGGGAAGAGAAGACTTTCTTAAGGAGGTAACTGCAAGGTCTCATCCCTAAAGACCATAAGTGGACAGAGTTGTCCAATATCAGGAGTCTGGGGAATGAGGATGATTCCTGAACAAACTCGGAACAGAGGCTGGATGACCAGGCAAGGATGTTTTCAATGACTGGCTTTTGTGAGGTCCACTGTATAGTTAGTTAAGGGGTGTTTCAAGAGAACGGTAGGTTTTGTTTTGTTTTGTTTTTTTACAGCTGGATCAAAAACAGGACACAGCACACTGGGGTAAAGGAGAAAGAGAGAACTGTCTTAGAGCTCATGAAATGTAAATTCAGAGTCACTGAATTTTTGAGGCTACCACAAGCACAATAGGAGCTAAGATGAGGAAGGAGCCGTCTGGGACACAAGTGGGCCACAAGGGGCTGGACAGTCTGTCTAGCTCCTAGACTTTTCCCAAACGTCATTGTAGGGCAGACTACCCTGGTCCTGGTTTGGGGCAATAGAAAGGGCATTTGACCTCTGAGATGAGTGAGACAGTTTTGGTGTAAGCCACAGTGTTACAGATCTCCCACTCCCTATGAAGTCGTGTAAGAACCAAAGAACATTTCAGACCTCTCACTCCTTCCCCTTGGATCTCCTCTGAACTCAAGGGCCTTGGGACTGCCAAGGACTGATGGCAGTGACTGTAGCCAGCGGCACACAGTGTCTCTGAGCTCACCTATTTTAAAGGGCAGATCCATGGGAGTTGGTCCAAGATTTGCCAAGAACAGTGAAAGTCACAGCACCTTTTATGTTGTCACTTCTGACTAGTCATTAAGAAGCAGGTGATTGGGAATATATGAGGGACAATTATTCCTGGGACATTGCCCCCAAGTCATCCATTCTGGCCAACCGAGAAGGAGCATAACAAGTTTAAGACATTTGATCTATAAGTCGCTCAAATCCCAGACGGTGCAACCGATTGTTTTGTTCCCCTGCTAATTGTTTTTAGGCCCTGTATTGTTCCTGACACCATGTTCAGAATGAATCAGTGGAGTGTAAAAATGATAGGACTCCACTTGCAAGCAGAGAAAATAGAGTTTCCCAATGACATTGTTTTTCTTTATTGAAACTGATTTCTCAGTGGAGATGCTTTGAGCGTCTTTTATTCATTCTTATACACGACACAGACATTTATTGACACTCTTGTACGTTCAGGCCCTATGTCAGATTCTGGAAATGCAAAACCACTGACATAACTCCTGATTTTGACGAAGCGGTGTATAGTCCTTCCAGGAAAACAAAGGGAAATGTGGGAAATGTGCTAACATGTGGTAGATGTTTTGCTATATGTTTATAGGGGACAGTAGTAGGGCAAACAGATGGGAGAAGCCATGCCTGTGTAGGGGAGTGATGGTTGGGAAAAGGAGATTTGAGGTTTCTTAGATCTTTTTGTCTCCTATTTCTAACAAAACTCTCATCCTATAGGCACTTCTGAAGAGTGGTGAAGGAAAAATATTTGTTAACATTCTTTATGTAAGGACCATGATCCCCTTGGGATACAGGAAAGCTGCCCTACCCACTGTGACTCCATCAATCTGGGCACTCAGTTTACCATTTTCTCTAATTTTTTTCTACAAACATTAACCCTAAGCCTAGAAATGATCATTTGTAGTAAATGTGGTAAGATTAAGATAATTTCAGGGCACCTGGGTGGCTCAGTGGGTTAAGCCTCTGCCTTCAGCTCGGGTCATGATCTCAGGGTCCTGGGATCGGGCCCTGCATCAGGCTCTCTGCTCAGCGGGGAGCCTGCTTCCCGCCCTCTCTCTCTGCTGGCCTCTCTGTCTGCCCCTCTGCACACTTGCGATCTCTGTCAAATAAGTAAATAAAATCTTAAAAAAAAAAAGAAAAGATTAAGACAATTTTTAAGGCAGTGTGTCCCAACCAGCCCAAACAGTGTCCTCGACTTGGACTTTGTTGTGGGATCAGTCCTTTGGTATCACTGGTCCCGTAATAGGAATGGTTGGGTTAGAGAGGCATTTGTTTATATAAAACAGAGAAAGCTTAGGTGGGATGTTAAACTGGCGTTCAGAGAAAAAGCAGAATTGGGTATGGCCCAGGTCAGACTCTAGATCAAAATAGCCCAAAAACTCAAGCAAACTGAGCAAGTACGTCAGTTTGTGGGGCAACACCCAGATCAAAGCTGTCCTCTAGAGACAAGGGAATAGGGCAAGGGTCCTAGGAAATATATGAATAAGCAAGATCAAGGTTAACTTGCAGGTGTGTCTTTCTCTTATAGTAAAAATGGACGACCATTGCCTGTACCCTCATGAGAGTGTTTCTGCTGCCTGTGAAGATAGCAACTCTAAATTTTGATGTTTAACAATCGGCTGGATATTATACTTAGATTGTTTTGGGATGACCTGATACTATTCTAAGATGTAGATCTATCTTCCCAGCCCAATTTTTCAGCTTTAGCTATTTGGCTTGTTATTCATAGTGATGTGGGAGATGTTTGTTTCCATGACCCAAAAAGCAAAGGCCTGTTTTAGCTGCTTAATGCTAGTCACCTTGGTTTAAATGCTTGTCTGCTGGAAGACTACCTGCCCTCCTGTGAAGCCCTATTGTTTCAAGGAAACATTCTAGCTTGTCTTTCTTAAGAAGATATGATCAGTTGACATGGAACAACCATGGCATCTTCTCTTTGTCCATGTGGCCAAACTGTTTAGTTCAGTTGGTGGGAGCCAAGCATCAATGGCCAAGACTATGAATTTGATTAGTTTGTGGACCATCAAGCTTCAATTTGGTGAGGCCACTGCAGAGTCTGTTCTCTCCCCTGGATGGCTTTTTCTGAAATTATACCATCATTGATTTGACAAGCAAGGAAGGAGGATTCAGCACAAGTCTATTCCTATGACAAGAAAAGTAACCTACATGTAACTGGGGTGGGCTGGTGCTTAACGGCATGAATGTTAGAGTCACATAGACTTGGTTTCTGTGACTTACTAGCTAGGTGACCCACAACCAATTTCTCTCTTAATTCTTCTTCTTCTTTTATTTACTTATTTATTTATTTGACAGAGATCACAAGTAGGCAGAGAGGCAGGCAGAGAGAGAGGAGGAAGCAGGCTCCCTGCTGAGCAGAGAGCCCGACGTGGGGCTCAATCTCAGGACCCTGGGATCATGACCGGTGCCGAAGGCAGAGGCTTTAACCCACAGGGCCACCCAGGCGCACCTCTCTTAATTCTTCTAAGCCTCAGTGTCCTTATCTGTAAAATGAGGACGCTAATACTTTCTAGGTTGTGTTCTTTTGGTTGCAAGCTACAGAACTGACTATGGCTAACAGAGTCAGGGAAGGGGAATTACTGCATGATTCCATGGAGAGGTACTGATAAATGAACACCTCACCAACTACCTCTTTAAAAGGGAAGCAGAACAGCTCCAGGGACCCCAAGGTACTGCAACTGATGTGGTTCATCTCTCCTAACCTCCAGTTTCTGGATTTTTCTATCTAGAATTTACATATTCCAAAACCAGAAACTGATTGGGCCAATTTGGTTTGTCTGTCTTTCCTTCCATGAACCAGCTCTGTCCAGGTGGGTAATGACCTACAACAGATAGGAAGGATCACCTGGAGGCACATACATGTGTGTGTGTGTGTGTGTATGTGTGTATGTGTGTGTAAACATATACATACAATGTTACTGAACCATTTTCTTAGTGCTCTTCCATAGCTAAGCTCAGCATTCCTGACCCATAAGGCCATATCCTGTTACAGATATCCAGCCGTGTGGAACTGCTTCTGTCTGATATAAGAAAATATTTCCTGGGATCATGGAAATTGGATCCCTTTGAGAATATTAATTTGCACAACCAAGAGAATGTGATGAGAGGGTAAATCTGCTCTTCTCACTGGTTCCCGGGATTCCATTCATCTGATATAAACACCAGCTGAAAACCAAGAATGCTGATATTTTGAATTTTCTCAAGTGACTCTTGTTCCAAAGAAAGAGTACAGACAGCAGCTGCTCCCCCTTCCAGTGCAGGAACTTCCCTTTCAGCCAACCCTCTGAGTGCTGCTGTGTACTCCTGGGGTAGTGGCAATACCTTGTGCCTGGGAAGGCTGAGATCCCACTGTTAGATGGATGGGAATGTGTCATTTGGATGCCATATGAAAATCGTGACATCAGAAACTACGTAGAGTTGGCAAGTTCTATTGATGTTTCCTGCACCTAATTCTTGTTTCAGTAGGTGAGGAATTGGAAACATCACTTAAACTTGGAGTAGCTGTAGAATGGTTAAAATTCATGATTCCTGACTCTTAATCTATTGTACTTTTCATTATATTGAGGAGCCTTTCCTTCCTGTATATCTGAAAGAGGTTAGATTGTAAGGTCATTGAGGGAAAAATAATGCATGAAGTATCTCTGTGCCCCCCCCATCTGAGGGACTGTGCAGTACACATACAATGTGGTCATTAAATGTTGGGAGGTCTCAGTCCTCTGTCCTGGGTCTCCTGTTAGTCTGCACACTCCCCTTGGTGTCTTCATCCGTTGCTATGGTGTCAAAGGTCATCTGTATGTCAGTGACTCCCAAATCTCGGATTTCTAGCCTGGATCGCTCTAGAATCGCAGATTTCTGTATCTAGTTGTCTACTTGAGATATCCATTTAGACTTCTGATAGGTATACTAATCTTAACATTGAAAAACAGAAATTTTGAGTCCCTCCTCCCAATGTTAGACTTTTTTTTTTTTAAGTTTCCCCCATCTCAGTAAATGGTATCACAGTTGTCTTTGGCATTCTCATTGATTTTTCTCCGTGATCTCATTAAATCTCTCAGCAAATACCTGTTGATTGCTTAGTTAATCCTATTCTCATCTATTTAACTTTCTCCCTCTCCACTACCATCATCGCAGGTCAGTCCACACTGATCTCTTTTTTGGACAACTAGATAGCATGTCATATGATTATGGAAAGCTCAAAGTCATTTTGTGCTTTTTAAAAGTATTAAAGTTAGATTATTAAAATGTTTCCTATTTAACACATTCCTGCCTAAACTAGCTTTAGTTTCAGTGGCTTTTCTTTCCCCAAATTGTAGGAAGTGAAGCTGTGATACTCTTTGGAAATAACTTCGGCATTATCATGGCGATTCCACAAGTAGGCATCTATCTCTTCTCTGTACCCGCCATGGTGAGCTAAGTTGTGAGGGCGCAAATTAGTAGAAGACATGGTTTCCGTTCTTCATGAACTCAAAGGCTCGTGGAGGGGATGGAGAAGTAGTAGTCTGCAGATTGTAATGTGGTTTGCGAAGGGCAGTAATTCAAGGAATAATCATAAGGAAGAAAGATAATAATTAGAAATCAAAATATGCTTAGCACAATATATCACTTTATAACTGGTTCTGGATCCACTGGGGTCTTCTCAGATCAACTCACTGGTTTAGGAATAGAAGAAACCCTAGCTTCCAAGGTCAAATACAATAATGCTGGTCACTTTTGTAGGTTCCAGTGCAATTGAGGATTTACCCTCCATTCCCCAGGGACACCCAGGCCCTTTATTTAGGTATGTGACCTTGAGATTCTTACTTGGATTCTCTGGCCTCTCTGTTCTGCAAAAATAAAATGAGGCAGTTAAGTTTTCTGCTCTCTCAGGGCCCTTCCAATTCTAAAACTCTGTGTTTCTCAAATGTCATCAGCTTGGCAGTGTCTTTCCTTTCCCCGAGGAGAGGGGTAAAGGTGAGCGAAGGACAGGATAGGAACGCAAGTCCTTGTTCTTTACAGGCTGTGGAACTCTCTGAGTTAGGAGGCTGGGTTTAGTTACATCAGCACCGCAATGAAGTACTCTGATTCCTTCCTCTATGAAAATTAATGCCTTAGTGTACCGGGAATACTTCAGGCCCATGATACATAAGTTTTAATTGATGGATTCATGAATCAAACCTTGGATTTCTTAAGAGCATTAGAAGGCTGTCACCTTTTCTGTCCAGTTTTTACCCCTTTTGATGAGTAATGACATGTATCAGAGAAAGGGGCTTTTTAAGAAGTAGACCATTGATCAACATCAACCAACATGTCCTCACTTTTTATTTGTTGGTGCTTGGCTTATACGGTTGTATGTCCGGTGACTACCATAGTGGCAAGAAGACTTAGCCTCCTCTTTTTCCTCTTCTTGTTTTCTGCATTTCCCTTCCCACAGGCTCAAGATTATATGATCCCTGGAAATTGACCCAGATTCGTGAACCCTTCCTAAGTGTTACTCCACCAGGTTAGGGTCCGAGACACTGCTGATCACAGCTGCTCCTGTAACTTTAAAGAGAGTCAGGGAAGGAGATTCTAGCTGCTCTGGGGTCTTGAAGCTCAAGGACCTCAGAAGGACAGGCTGGGGACTTTGGATGTCTTGGAAAAATCTACAGTTAGGCCTGTGCTTAGCCTGAGAACGTGAGGTCAGAACTTTGGGGCAGCACATGACAGCTGCTTAGAGCCATTGCATGCCTGCTGCGGGCTGTCATTCAGCCAAATGCAGGGACATGGTGGCCATTTATATGGCCTCTCTGTACCTTCATTACTTTTATTACTGCCTTTGCTAAAAGCTTCTTCACTGCCGGCAGACACCTGCCCATTGTAGCTGCAATCAATTGAGATGCTGCTGAATTATGAGAAACAAGTGCTTTAAAAGGCACACAGATTATCACAGCCTTTTCAAGCATCTCTGGCTCTGTGTGTCTTTTCGTAGGTAGGTGAATCCTTGCTTGCTCCCATCTGGGTTATGAGGAAAGGGAAGTTAAGAGATCTATTTATTGAGGGAAATTCTGTGCCTGCTCTCTGTTAAGTCCTGGGCCATTTAACCCTCACATCCACTCTGCAGGCTGCATATTATGATCCTCATTTTCTGGATGAAGAAACGTAGGGCTGGATTCATTCATTCCAAAATACCTATTGAGCACCGTGTGCGCGAGACTGCATTGAGCCCTGAGGATACAGAGCATTGATTGTGTCCCTCCTCACACACACACCAATAAATTCTGATCCCCGAGGAAGGTAACACATAAAAGCAGGGCGGAAGATCATGGACAGCATCACAGATTCTGTGACACTTAGGCTGAGGCTTGGTAGAGTAGCAGGACTCTGACCGGTAGACCAGGCAGACCAGACAGGTAAATGCATTCTAGGCAGAGGGAACCAATATGCATAGGTGACTTTGGTAAATAGGAATTTTGCCATGTGGATGGAATCTAAAGTGTGGGAGTAGGAACATTTTAGAAGGTGTGGCTGGAGGGGTGGCTGGGCCAGTTGTGAGGCACCTCGTTTGCTTGCCCAGCAAGCTTGGACCTATCTCACAGGAGGCATGCCATTTTTTAGCAGTGGGATGACAGAATGGCGTGCAGGAGACAGGAGCCCACGGACCACTGTACATTAGTTCTGTTTGCTTTTGCATTAATTCAGGAATGAGAACTAAGAGCCCCCAGTGAGGTAGAGAGAATGGAGGTTGAGTTTTGGGGACCCACCCAATAGATATTTAAGGTGCAGTGTCAGTGGGACTTAATTGTACAATGGCTAAAGAGTGGCCAGGACTGGATTAGAATGAGGGTTTGGCCAGAAAAGTTCCTGTGTCTTCACTGTTCTACTCAGCCTTCTCAGATCAGTCAGAGGTTCTTGGGAGGAGTAGGGAGGACGTTGCTCGGAGTCACCCATATGGGCTGGCCCTGCCCTGAACATATGCGACCAACCCTCTGTCTGTGCCTCAGTTTCCATGTTTACCACCAGGAATATCCATGGGGGCTGCTTACTTGGCGTGTTGGGAACCTCTGTTGCAGAGTCGAAGTGAGCGATGTGCTCACGCTCATGCAGATAAGCCAACATGCCCCTTTTTGTATCTAGAGTTCAGCAATTCAAGAATGAAAAAATTATCTGGCTGGTGTTTTTATCCCATTTTTTTTTCTTGTTTTGTAGAAATAACCTAGATAAGATTTTTGCGTTTAAGCATAAGATATAGGTTGGAACTTGAAAGTGGGAAGGAGGGTTGTGCCAGAAGGAAAAATAACCAAAAGCACAAGCTTCTCCATACTTCAGGTGGTTTGTACTTGGAATCAAGGCATGACCCTGGTGTAATCCTAGATTCTGAAGAATTATGTTAAAATGCTCTGTTGTTCATAACTGTGATGATTTTGACCAAGCTCTCTGGCATAGATTTGATGGGAAAAATAATTTTTTTAAAGATTTTATTTATTTATTTGACAGGCAGAGATCACAAGTAGGCAGAGAGGCAGGCAAAGAGAGAGGAGGAAGCAGGCTCCCCACTGAGCAGAGAGCCCGATGCGGGGCTCAATCCCAGGACCCTGGGACTATGATCTGAGCTGAAGGCAGAGGCTTTAACCCACTGAGCCACCCAGGCGCCCCGGGAAAAATAATTTGATGAGAAAAAGTAGTTTCTTTGTCTATTGTAAAACTGGACATATTTGAGATTAAGCCAAAAGATCATTTCCTTAGAGATAGGAAAACCAGATTTTAAAATTTTCCTGTATTTGAGTTTCTTCTTAGGACTTTACAGCAATGCCACCCAGTACCGAGGATCGCATATGTGTCTGTGCGTAGAGCGTATGTGTATAATTTCCTTCCAGTTCCCAAGACTTTTCTCTGTTTTATCACGGGATATGTTTTAATCCTGTTTCGGGTTATGAAGGGCGGGAGACAGCAGCCATGTAGCAATCATGAAGAGAAAGCAAAAACTCAAAACCCGAAACTGGATTGACCTGAAGAAAACCAGGCAGAGTGTGAAGAGTCATAGATCTATAGGCTCAGATGTCATCTGGCACAACCTCCCCAACCCCCCTGTTTTTGGTTGAGGAAACTGGGGCCTCCAGGTAGGAATTGAGTTGCTCAAAGGGTAGACTATAATGTTCTTAACCCCTCACCTCAGTTCCCTTGCTTGAATTTTTCAAAGAAATACACGCAGGCAGTATCTGTATATATTTTGTGAAGGTGTGTGTTCATGTCCCTCTGGCCTACTAAGTAGTAGGAGAAGCATTTGGTCAATCTCCAGTAATTTAGTCTTATTGCTAAATTGTATTTGAAGTGTTGGCAACTGATTTAGAGAGAAGGAATGTGAAGAGAAGGACGTGGATACATTTCTCTTTTCTTCCTTTCATCACTCATTCCATCTTGCCCCATAAGCAACAAATAAACCCAGCCCCACAGAGAGGATGTTGTAGGGACAAGTGCTTCTGGGACTTGAAGCTGGAAACCTTAGATCTGAACAGCTCTTGGAAGGCTCCCTTCTGTGGGCTTTTGGACCGCCATTTCCCTGGCAAAGAGATGCAATCTGCCTTGGAGAAGATCATTTCATGCTTCTTAGCATGTTTAACCTTTACAACAAGGCATTCTCATCAAAATGTCGACAAACCCCAACAGAGTCTTTTGAGAGGCCAGTAAATCAGAAACCTTATGAAATCTGTGGGATTAGCATGCTCTCCTTCTTTGTTTCCCCAGGGAAAGAAAGCCTGGTGCCTTTCAGATTTCAGTCTTCTCTGCAGGCCCCTTGTCTGGAGTTGCCTGCTGTGGCCCACTGGTATTTGAATATTATTTTTCTACTGTTGCCCATGGCCACATGCTCACACCAGCCGAGGGCAGCACGTTCTGTATCTCCACCAGGGATATTGTAAAGGGAAGATAATTGCTCTGATGTTTGTTCAGTTGAATTATTCCCACCCTTGAAGTCTTCCTTCCTGGATGTGAAGTTAGTGGCTGGCTCTTAATGTCACCACACTTGGCAGCCGGCTGCTGCTCACAAGGACCGCATCTCCAGCTGGGTGTCTCTTGTGCTCTTGCTCCATTTTTCAGTCTGTAACGAAACTTCTTCCACACACAACCCAACTTCTCCAGTTGCTGCAAAGTGGGGCCTCCTTCTGTGAAGGGCTACAAAGTCAGGTCTATGTGGAGTATAGATGTGGGAAGAAAATTATGCTCAGTTTACATCTGAGGAATGGTAGGGTCAAGGATGGATTAAAAAACTTGTCCAAGGTTGTCTAATTCTTCTGGGCCCTCCACCCCCAAACCCACTCTTTTCTGATCAGTAATACTCTCTGACTTCTAGTGACAAAGGAGCTCACCTCCCATTCATTTCTGGGTAGCCCTGAATATTCCAAGAATCTGTTTTTGGGGTACGTGGGTGGCTCATTTGGTTAAGCGTTTGCCTTCAGCTCAGGTCATGAATCCAGGGTCCTGGGATAGTGTCCCATGTTGGGGTCCCTGCTCTGCAGGGAGTCTGCTTCTCCCTCTGTCCCCCCACCCCCCAACTCATTCTCTTAATCTCTTTCTCTTTTTCTCTCTCTTGCTTCAATAAATAAATAATCTTTTAGAAAGATTTCCTTTTGCCATAAACTGAAGTCTCAATTCTTCTAATAATATATTTTTTTAAGATTTTATTTATTTGACAGAGACAGTGAGAGAGGGAAAGTAAGCAGGGGAAGTGGGAGAGGGAGAAACAGACTCCCCACCAAGCAGGGAGCCCAGTGTGGGGCTTGATCCCAGGACACTGGGATCAGGACCTGAGCCGAAGGCAGATGCTTGACGACTGAGCCACCCAGGCGCCCCATCAATTCTTTTATTATCTTTCTTTTGATATTGGTTCAGGCTTTGGGAACGATACAGGATTTATCCACCCAGGTGACATTTATTCAGTACTCATTATGCCCGGGGTATACAGAACTGATCAAACCCAAACCCTCTTCTCCAACAGACCTTCAGTTATTTCAAGAGGACCGTCTTTTTCCACTGAAGTGTTGTCAGTCATTCTCAGGATAGACATCACTGCCTGCTTCAACCACTCCTCCCTTGTTGGGGTTGTGAGTTCCTTCATAATCTAGTGGTCACTGAAGTGGCTGGAGGAAGGGGAGAGGGGGCCATGCCCTCCCTCAGTGGAGGCATGGTTTCCAGTGCCAGAGAGCTGTGTGAAGCTGGGAAGCCCCTTAAGCAGCAGGCATGCATTACTAAAGCAGTGGCCTAAGTGATTAGCAGACACCATGATATCATATGGACTATGGGCTCGTGTGGCCAGTGAGACTCACTGGTATATTTATGAGGAGTGTATGCTTTTGCTAGTTTCTTAACCTGAAAACAATGCCTTGGGTCCACAGTAGGCAGTGTACATTTGCTGCCGGATTGTATTTCTTAAAATAATTCTAGACTGGGTTGGTTAAAGCACATATTTCAAAGCAAGGCTGAATTTATTTTTGGCCATATGAACTTCTCAGGGTATCACTCAACAAGGAACCAGGTTTTTGCCAAGTATCAGCTAATAGAGAATTATGGGATGCTAGAGCTGGTCACAGCCTTAAGAGTCATCTAGTCTGGCTATGATAATTTACAAAGGAAGAATTGGGGTTCTTTGTTATGTAAGTTGTCCAGGGTCAAACAGGCAGTCGTGATGGGTCCTCTGACTCAGGATTTTGAGTCCTGAGCTGGGACTCTTGGTCCTAAGGCCATGTCAGGAGGTGCTCTTAGTGCCTTTGGTATGGTCATTCTGTGTAGATGACAACAGTTGTGTACAAAAACACAGAACCTTTCTGCATAAGCTCGGGGCTCCTTGCCATTTTTTTTTTTTTTTACATGTAATAGTCCCTTTATTTATTGCAAATAGGCTAGGCGATTAATTCACAGTTAGCAACTTATGGCCTGGAAAATCTCATTACCCAAACTTTACATTATCAACACATCTGTTTAAAAAGAGAGGCTTAACGAAGTGGTCTGAATATCTAGATTTCTGATCCTCTCCAAGAAGGGGGAGAAGCACTGAAAAGCAGTTTTGGAGGGAGTGTGGAGGGTAGCAAGGTTGTCAAAGCCACTGGGGTGCCTGGGTGGCTCAGTGGGTTAAGCCTCTGCCTTCGGCTCTGGTCATGATCTCAGGGTCCTGGGATCGAGCCCCGCGTCGGGCTCTCTGCTTGTCGGGGAGCCTGCTTCCTCCTCTCTCTCTCTCTCTCTCTGCCTACCTCTGATCTCTGTCAAATAAATATTTAAAAAAAAAAAGGTTGTCAAAGCCACTGAAATTCGCACATCAGGGGGTGTAAAAAGGGAACCCACATTTATTGAGTACCTATTATGTGCCAGGTATGGTTTGGTGCTTAGGTTAAGTTGTAGGAGCTTTGGAGTCAGACAGAGATGGGTATGAAACCCAGTTCCATCACAGATTACCATGCAATCTTGGGTGCATTTTAACTTCTCTGAGCCTCTGTTTTCCAAACTATATAACCAAGTCTTTTTGGGGTTGTCGTGAGGCTTAAATAAAATGATTATGTAAAAATATTAGCATGATACCTGCAACTTTATACATGTTCAATGCACAGAATAAACTTATAAACTGCGTGGTACCATTAGGATTTTTAAGATAATTAAGCCAAGGCCCAGAAAGATGAAATAAATTGCCATAGTCACAAATACTAGGTAGGATATTTTAAATCCGGTCCATTAGGTTTTGTATTATATTTTGCCATTCCTTAACAGGGGAGATCTTGGACGTCCTGGGATCAGGTACTTTGAAAGGGAAAAAGAACGTGGGAAGTATAGAGAGTACAGAGGCCGTTTTTGGTTTATCTGCTAACTCTGTGCATTCTCCACTTCAAGAGTTTGAGTGAGTGAAGTTGAGGAATAAGCAGACAAGGAAACTGCCCATCTGTAGTAAATTCAGGATTTAGAAAAGCAATCAGGATCTTCCATATCCTCTTGCCCGCTTCCTTGGTTCCTAAACAAAGATGAGGAACTCTAAGTTTTCATGGGCTGGTCCAGAAAAGCTTGGAGGGGGTGCCCTGGACTAGGAAGACAAACGTTGTCCTATTACAGTTCATCCAGGGTTAACACACACTCTCTCATTCCTCAGCCACGAAACTGGACCTTTCTCAATTTTGTTTTGCTTGTCTGTTTCCGGCCCTAGCCTGTGAACCATCAGGCTTGTATCAAACATCCCAGCGCCAGAGCTAGAAAAGGAGCTCAGTCTGTGCTGTGGAGGGAAAGAGTGGAAGGATGTCTGGAACCTTGAATGAATGGGACTAACTCTAAGATTTACTTCCCCGAAGTTAGAATTCTGGTTTATTATCTCATTTAGAGAAATTGAGAAATTTAGAGAAACTTGGTGCCTGAACACCCCTCCTCTCCACCCCTCAACCCCTTAACCACACACAGGTTAAGATTTTCTGGTGGGCAGAGGTGAGAAATCTAGAGAAGTCTAGAGAGGTCGCCTCCAAGAATTCCCTTAGGCTGGGGCATAGCCTCTTAGCCCTGTCGCAGCAATTCCCATAACCCAGAATTAGCTGTTGAGAGGCAAGATTCAGTGTTGCTCAAAGTGAACAGATGGGTGGGGAAGGAGGAAGCTCCGATAGAGGGCGAAAGGGACTTATGCCTTCAGAGCAGGCATTTCTACCAATGGGGCTAACGATGGGGCTGACCTTATACCTCTCCTTAGTGAGAGAAGCCACCAGTGGGTCTCCTCCCCTGTTACCCTTCCCTTTTATCCTCCTTCCCCTTCTTTATCTCCTCTCTTCTTCATTATTTCTTCCACCTCAACCCTACACAACCCTTTCTCCCCTTCTCTCTCCATTTTTGAGGCTCACACAGCAACAATGTCTACCTTTGAATGGGCAGTTCCCTTGCAGAGGAATGAAATTGACCCTTGTTTATTCAGCATGATAGGCCTGGAAGCTGCCATAAAATGGGGGCTGCCAAAAGCAGGAAGGTGGCTGGTGCCCAGGGCTACCTAGGTAAGTGGCAGCTGGTAGAAGGGAAAAGAGGATGGCCCCAGGCCTCTGCAAGCACTTTGTCTAGCCTGAGGCCATGTCCAGGTGAACTGTGATCATTGAGAAAGGGTCTCAGCAGTAGGGAGCAATGACTCTACAGAACTGGGTGGCTAAAGCACGAGGGGAGGAAACGGGCAGAGTATTCTTGACCTGGCTGCTTCAAAAGAGGCCCTCTCTGACTGGGTTGGATGGTTGGGATTGCCCCTTGGGCTTTCTGTAAAGGGAGATGGACGCCTGATGGTGAGGTAGCGTGTTCTCAGGATGAAGCTGAATCGAATTACTTCTCCATAAAATTTCTTTTCCTCTTTCTTTCTCCCTTCAGTCTTCTCCCTTCTTTCTCACCTCTCCTGCACCTTCTTTCTTTTCTTTCTGCCATCCCTTCAGAAACATTTTGTTTCCTTCCTATGTGCAGAATGTTTGGCTCATCCCATCTCTTTTCACTGCTGAGTTGCCTTGAGCCATTGATGTCATGAATCTTGACTTTGGTTGGACTGTTAGTCTGTCTTCATAAAATGCTACTTATAAACCAGTCTTAGCCTTAGAGCTCGTGAGGCGTGTTTACCACTGTTGGGAAGAAGCCTCCTAAAGAATTGTTCTCGGTGGCTTTATTATCAACCTTCGAGGTCATGGATCTCCATTAAAAGGAAAATGAACATTGGTTTTTATGATTACAAAAGCAATATATTCTTTAGAAAGTTTGGACTCTGTGAAAATTTATTCAACTTTTAGTTAGCCAATATTAACTGAGTACCTATTTCATGGCAGATAATTAAAAAAAAACCCAAACCAAGCATAATTATATCAGAGATGGTCATTGTTAACCTAGTGGTATGCTTTATTCTGTTCCTTTGGACAATGTATATATAAAATATATTTTGACGTCATTTTAAAAAGTAATTCTATCCTGACTTTGTTCAGTTAGAATTACATCATATCTATTATATAATTTCATAATTATACCATAATTTCAATTTAGCCTTATATCACAACCTTTATCTCAAATCATAAAATCTTCCAAAAATGTGATATTTAATGACTTCCCATTATTTTTTATATTGGTATATTTGCCAGCTACTGCCTCAGTCATGTCGTTCATAAGCCACTCGAGACCTTAGTGGCTTATAACAAGCAATATTTAAATGGTATGCTGACAGGTTGGGGTGGCTGTGAAATGGCTGCATAGAGCTGCAGGTTTTGATGGTCTCCACATTTTCCTTGGACACTGCCTGGGGAATATAATCTTGGCAAATGGCAGGGAACGGAAGAAGCAGCACGGAAGCATTTAGTGCCTCCTCAGACCTCTGTCTGCATCTGGGACTCTGTCACTTCTGTCCACATCCCCTGGGTCAGAGCAAGTCATGTGGCCAAGCCCACTAGTTCTAGTGGAAGATACTGCAAAGTGACAGGCAAAGGGTGAGGGTGTATAATACAAACAAAAACAAAAACAAAAACAAAAACAGGGAAGTTGTGAGGAATTATCAACAGTGATCCAGTCTACCCTAGTAGACTGTCTGATTTTTTGCTCTCACTGGGTGCTCAAAGCAGACTAGCCATTAATGGGTGAAGGGAGTGGGAGGTACAGGCTTACAGTAATGGAATGATTAAGTCATGGGGATAAAAGGTACAGCATAGGGAATACAGCAAATGGTATTGTAATAGTGTTGTGTGGTGACAGATGGTAGCAACACTTGTGATGAGAGCACAGCATAATGTGTAAACTTATTGATTCACTATGTTGTACACCTGAACCTGTTATAACATTGTGTCAACTACAGTAAAAAAAATGATGAGTTATTGATCTTTGCTGTTAGCCTCTAATGTACCCCATATTGGTATTAGGCCTATCATGGAATCCTTTTCCAACCATGTAGGCTTCAGAGAACATTAGAGCCTTCTTCACTACCCCATTATCTCTTCTGTCTGCTTTGGGGTTCCAATATATTTTTCTTTAAATTTTTTTAAAGATTTTATTTATTTATTTGATAGAGAGAGCACAGGCAGGGGAACACCAAAGGGAGAGGGAGAAACAGGCTCCCCATTGAGCAGGGGAGCCTGACATGGGACTCGAACCCAGGACCCTGGGATCATGACCTGAGCCAAAGGCAGGCGCTCAAGCTGAAGGCAGGTGCTCATTGCACTGAGCCACCCAAGTGCCCCCCAATAAACCTTTCTATTGATACTTCAACTGATCACATCTCTAGGAATTAGATATTTTGCTTCACAGATTGCCTCCTAGACCAGATAAGAAACTAGCTCTGCTTTTAAAGCAGAGAATGCTTATGACCATTACGGTAGAAGGGCTTGAAGAGATGAAGCCTAGACCTAGTAGGGTCAGTTCCAGAAAATCATTAGCCTCATAACGTAGAGGTGAGGCAGAAGGATTGGATAACCGGTTTGAGATTTGCCCTCCAGAACATATGGAGAGAGTCCGTGAGAGGCCAGTGGAATAAGATGTGCAGACACTTGCGTTCTCCAGGGATGACTGAATCCAATTATTTGCTTATTAATTTAACTGATTTAAAATCAGAATCACTTAATTCCATTCTTACAACCTGTACTGATTTGCTCTTTATGTCTGGAACCCTTTTTTTAACTGAGATTATTTTCAAGGCTCTGAGGAATATATGTATTGCATAAGGTTCTGGTATTCAGGCTGCTTTTTTTTTTTTTTTTAAAGATTTTATTTATTTATTTGACAGAGAGAGAGAGAGAGAGGTCACAAGTAGGCAGAGAGGCAGGCAGAGAGAGAGGGAGAAGCAGGCTCCCCACTGAACAGAGAGCCTGATGCGGGGACTCGATCCCAGGACCCTGAGATCATGACCTGAGCCAAAGGCAGAGGCTTAACCCACTGCGCCACCCAGGTGCCCCCAAGCTGCTATTTTTGGCACTTCTCTGTTCTTAGCACTTGGGGTCCTGCTTCTCTACGGGTAGACCTTTTAATTTTGTTTCTTTTGTATTTGTACTTCTGTTTTCAGTTTGTGTTTAGTTTTTGAAATACGTACTCTATTTCTCAAATTAGATAACCTGCTCTGGGAAGGCCAGTGCCAGGCCTTCTCCTCTTCCAGTACCTGGCATGTAGAATGTGCCCAACACCTGTTTGTTGACAGTCTTAGGTTCAGATCACAGATACCCTCGATCTTTTCATCCCAAGACTGGACACATCTTCCCTTCAGCGTATGTTCTCCCTCCCATGCAGATCACTTTGTTCCAGGGTCATATTTAATGCTTACATCCAAACTTTCTTGCAGGAAACCTAGTTTATGTATTCATTTCAAAGATAATTTTCTTTTCTTTTCTTTTTTTTTTTTTTAAAGATTTTATTTACTTATTTGACAGACAGGGATTACAAGTGGGCAGAGAGGCAGGCAGAGAGAGAGGAGGAGGCAGGCTCTCCGCTGAGCAGAGAGCCCGATGCGGGGCTCGATCCCAGGACCCTGGGATCATGACCTGAGCCAAAGGCAATGGCTTTAACCCACTGAGCCACCCAGGCGCCCCTCAAAGATAATTTTCTAAGGAAGGAATGTGATCATCTAAGCAAAGTTTGCCAATGTCAGGACATCAGTCATTCCTACAAGGTCCATTTTTGAGTGGTCAGAAATAATAGAGAGGCTAATGCAATAGACGAGGCTTAATAACTTGTGTTTTTCTCCCAAAGAGAAAATTTTCCCGGCTAGAATTTTGTAAGGAGCTTCTTACCCTAAGTCAACCAAATTGAGGTAGGCTACTGTGAGTGTGAAGAAAAAGAGAAACTGGTTTAGGGGATGGAGGAAGGGATACTGTGTAAGAGTAAGGCTAAGTTATAAGAATGTTAGCAGAAAACCACCTATTACCGCTATGTCCAGCTACCATTCAGCAAGTATTGATTGAGATCCTATCATGTGGTGGCAACTATAACAAAGGATACAAAGGGCAAAAGATGTCCCCAGTCTTCAGGGAACTCAAGGTCACCTTAGGGAGAATAGGAGACTGCCTCCAAGAGGACAGATTGGACACAAAGCCCATTCAACCAAGATCTTGTTTTACTTGAATGACCTTGTTTAAGATGCAAGCTTGACTGGAAGTGGAAGAGGAGGAGTAGAGAATGGGCTTAGACTGCAGTCAGAATAGAACTCCCATTTCTACTCCCAGAAACAATGAGCACAGTAAAGACTTTCCTCTCTAGAGGCAGAGAAGCCTCTGCGAAGATTACATCAGGATATTAGTGTAAAAAATTGAAGATTGCAAGAGAGCCAAAGAACACACATCTGTATCTGCAAAGATCAGTGAACCCTCCCCCCCCACACACGCACACACATGCACACACCTTTTCCTGTTTTCTATCTAGTCCTTGTGTCTGCTGTTCTTTGATTAATAATAGTAGTTTTAGATGCAAAATCAAGATAAAGTCATTTTAATCAAAAATCAACATTTCAGGGGCACGTGGGTGGCTCAGTCGTTGAGCCTCTGCCTTCAGCTCGGGTCATGGTCCCAGGGTCCTGGAATCGAGCCCCGCATCGGGCTGCCTGCTCAGCGAGGCACCTGCTTCTCCCTCTTCCACTCCCTCTGCTTGTGTTCCCTCTCTCTCTCTGTCAAATAAATAAATAAAATCTTTAAAAAAATCAACATTTCAAAGACATATTATATGGATGAAAGCTCTTGTATATTATATTATTTTCACACCACTGTTTAAAATGATACTCATTCCAATGTTAGTAAGTGCCCACAATATGCAAGACACCCCTGCTGGACCTTGGGGGTACGATGGTGGGTAAGAATGGACCCATCCTTGGCCTCTTAGAACTTATAGTTTAGTGACAGGACAAAGACATTTATAAATAATCACCAGTGAAACACATGCAATTTCAAACTCTGTTAAACTTGAGAAGTATAGAGAGCAAGGCCTAGCTAGGAGATCATGGAAACATTTCCTGAAGGAGTGATGCTTGAGCTGATATTTGAAGGATAAACAAGAGGTAACCAGACTAGGATGGGTATAGTCTTCCAGGCAGTAGGTTGTTACAAAGCCCAAGAGATGCAAAGGAATGTGGCCGATCAGAGTCCCAGGAACAGAGTATAAGCTGGTTGGGTCAGGACACAGAGAGGGTAGCTGGAGGGGAGGTAGAGGCTTGGTCATGCAGCCTCTTGTTTGTAGGGTGTTACTGATTCAGAATTTATCCTACAGAAGGGAAAATTGTGAAATAGCTATAAGCAGGGGAGTGCCATGGCCATGATTTATTTTTTAAAGATCACTTTTTCTATGGGATGAAAAGTAGGTTGAGGGGCACCTGGGTGGCTCAGTCATTAAGCGTCTGCCTTCGGCTCGGGTCATGATCCCAGGGTACTGTGATTGAGCCCCGCATTGGGCTCCCTGCTCGGCGGGAATCCTGCTTTTCCCTCTCCCACTCCCCCTGCTTCTGTTCCCTCTCATGCTGTGTCTCTCTCTGTCAAATTAATAAATCTTAAAAAAAAATGGTTGAAATGGGTTAAGAGTTGATACTAAAATACTAGTTATCCAGAAACGAGTCCATGGTGGACTAAATTTGGACTAGGGCAGTGACCATGAATGTGAAGGGAAGTGGGTGAATGTGAGATATATTTAGAAGTCTCTATATTCATAGCATTTGAGATATCAAAGAAAAACAAATCAGGACTTAGTATAGAGGGACTTTCATTCAAAAGCAAGGGAGGGAAGGGAACTGTTGAAATAGAGATTGTTGTGACAATAAAGTCTGAAAGCATCAGGGGCGCCTGGGTGGCTCAGTGGGTTAAAGCCTCTGCCTTTAGCTCAGGTCATGATCCCAGGGTCCTGGGATCGAGCCCTGCATTGGGCTCCCTGCTCAGCAGGAGCCTGCTGCCCCCTCTCTCTCTGCCTGCCTCTCTGCCTACTTGTGGTCTCTGTCTGTCAAATAAATAAATAAAACCTTTAAAAAAAAAGTCTGGAAGCATCAAACAAACAAAATCAAACAAAACAGAAGAAAGATTTTTCTTTTCTAGGGTAAATAAAAATGCAAGCAAAGATAAGCACAATCTTTGGAGGGGATGCTGGGCAAGCAGGAGGAAATAACCACTGGGGTCTGATAGGAAAAGATTCTTGCCATGGTTAGCAGAGTTCCAGAAGAAACTGCTAAGGAGAGCATGGTCCACTTTCTTGTGCATGCTCAGGCTTGGGGGCCAGTAGTAGAGAGAGGACAAGAAAAGGCAATTCTGGGGCACCTGGGTGGCTCAGTGGGTTAAAGCCTCTGCCTTCGACTCAGGTTGTGATCCCAGGGTCCTGGGATTGAGCTTCACATCAGATTCTCTGCTCAGCAGGGAGCTTGCTTCCTCCTCTCTCTCTGCCTGCCTCTCTGCCTACTTGTGATCTCTGTCTGTCAAATGAATAAATAAAATCTTAAAAAAAAAAAGGCAATTCAGAACCCTTGGTTTGAAAATACAGTCCACCGTGATCTAAAAGATGACCTGACCAGGGGCAAGGGGAGACAGCAGCTACTTCTCTGTGGATCATTGAATCCTCAACTCCTCTCTTTGGGGGAGAAATGATAACTCCATTGCACACTTGGGTTTTATTTTAGGGGATCACACCCTTGAGTTCATTTATCCACATGACACCCAGAGGAGTCTGAGCTGGGGGGTTGGACTAGGAGTCAGTTTTCCTGTCCCCTTCTTTGATAGAAGAGGAAGCCCGGGTTCAGAGCGGGAAACTGACTTCTCTAAGACATCTCCCCCTTGATGGCCAGAAAACTGGGACCTGAACCCAGGGCTTCAGAGACCAAGTCTAGGAATAATTCCACTTCATGGGGCTGCTTCCCCTGAGATAATTCTCATGACACTTCAGTGTAGCCTTGCGGATTCCTCTGGGGAGGCAAGTCAAAGCGCTTTCTACTCTCCTACCCCCTACATAGCTAAATGTGCAGATGCTGACCACACACAGTCTTACTCTGAAGGCTAGCAGATGTCCATCTAAAATTGCATCTGATTGCTTTGAGTTCACTTTTCATTGTGCTGCTCAGCCGGGCTTCAGGAGGCAGCTGAAAGGCAATATGGTGGATGGGCTGTCAGCTTTTGGGGCAGGCAGGACTTGAAAAGGAAACTTATGTCGCCAGTCACTAGCTGTGTCACCTAGGCCAGTCATTTATGTTCTCTGAGCCTTATTTTTCTCACTCATAGAGTTGGATAATTATAATTGCCTCACTTCGATGGTTACAGGTGTCTTTCAATTTCTCTGCTCGGCTGTGTGGATCTGCTGGAATGGTTTGGGAACTGGCAGCTGAAACTGTCCCGTTGGTACCCAGGGGTCCATCACAGTTCCCTAGTGCACTGTAGGAAATCGTGATGGAATCAGCACGACGGTGCCTTAGCCTGCACCCCCCACCCCCGGGTGAGCCTTAAAATCTTCTCAGCCCGTCTGGGGGCCTCCCATCAGGACTGCAGCAGCCTGTGTTCCTTGCAGGTAGTGGGTGTTTCATTCAAGCTGTAGATAAGCCCTTGAGGCAGAGAACTACAGAGGCACCGAGGGAGAATGTTGCTCGGAACATGTACCCACCTTGACCCCTAGGCAGGGACAGGAAGGAGTTTACCAGGAAGCAGCAGAAAAAGAGCATAGGGATGGGAACATTTTCAAATTCATGTCAGGAGTACAGTCTTAGCTATAAATGACAGCTGTGGGCTTAATCACTGAAAAACTCTCTTTCCATTCAAGAGCAGCATGTGTCCCCTGAGGAGGGGTGGCATTATCAAGCAGTTAAGTTGTTAGAGGCTGCTTAGGGGTTGGTAGGCAGTCTACACGGAGAGGGGAGGAGGGAGCCTTTGTGGCCATGACCTGAGTGTCACAGGCACCCCCTGCCTAATATTGTCCCCCTGTCCCCCCAGTCCCTGAGGATCGCTCTGGTATATCTGTCACTGAGGGTGTTGGAAATTAACATCCCTTAAAAGGGAAGCCAATGGGGCCAAGAGAAGCTATGCTTCAGCGCTGGCTTGAAGAAGCTAATAGGCTTCTGGAATCCTAAGGCTTGGGGATTCAGGAAGGAGTTGTCTTTCTTCCATCTCACCACCAGCACAGTAACAGCTGTAAGAACAGCTGCATCAACAGGGTACCCCCTAACCCCCTACTCTCCCTACCCCCCGACCCCCCCACGGGACACTGGGAGAGCTAATGCTTCTGCAGCCCTGCCCAGCTCCCCAGGCACTCAGCTCCTTAGCCATCTGTTTGGTGCCCCACGTTGTGCTAAGCACTGGGAATAAAGCAGGAACTAAGGCAGCCAGAGTCCTGCCCCTTCTGGAGCTTGCAGTCCAGGGGCAGCGATTAAGTGGAACATCTGATGAACCCAAATCTCGTCCCCAAAGATGTCAGCTCACGTGTTGGAGGAATGAGCCTCAAGGTGGCTCCCCCATCAGGGCCTCCATGAGGAACGTCAGCTGATGGGAAAGGCCCACCCCTTCTCCTTCTCATCACCACGCAGCCCACCCCTTTGGAAGCGGTGTTTCTCCCGTGCTTCCGTCCGGGGGTTGCTGCCCATCGCGTCAGACGGCCGAGGAGCATCTGCCGCTGAGAAGCTTTAGGTCATCAGGCACCTTCTGTTTTCTTTTAGGGGAAAGCCCTAAGCCTAGAGAGGGAGGCCGGAGAGGCACGGGCCAAAAGAAACACTCCTTGCCTCGTGCTTTGTCCCGCCTTATGATTTTCTCTATCTTTGGTTTTATCGGTTTTACGATTTTATTTTTCCTTTTAACACCGTGGGTGGGTTTTTAAACCAGAGCCAGAAGGAAACAGACGTCGTATGGGGAGGATAATGAGAAGGCAGACGGAGGGAGGAGCCGCGAGTAAAGCGGGGTGCCGGGTGGCATCGATCGGCGTCGACAGCGCCGCGCGCACGGGGCTAATGGGCCTGCGGACGAAGCCAGAACATCGCAGCCATCAAGTGAGAGCCCTGCCCCCTGTGAATACAGATTAGAATGAGAAGGCGGCATGCCATGGTAGCAGCGCTGCACGTGCTTGTCACGCCCTCCTGGCCCCCCCCGGAGCCCGCGTGCAGGTGCCAGCCTCCCCTCTCCGCTCCTGCACGCGCGTCTCGCGCAGACTTGCCCACCGCACAGGCGCACTTCTCCCACTCAGGTCCGCAGCGACACAGTAGGACGCGCTCTCTTTCATCATCGGCCTTCTGCCATGACCTTTTCCCGCTCTGCTTTCCTC
This sequence comes from Mellivora capensis, assembly GCA_004024625.1. Lineage (NCBI taxonomy): Eukaryota > Metazoa > Chordata > Mammalia > Carnivora > Mustelidae > Mellivora > Mellivora capensis. Next base: position 117,584 of record PISX010004544.1, read on the forward strand.
CTGTATCAGTCAGGAATGACTCCCGCTGAAAATTCAGAGAACGTTAATCGTCCTCCACGGCAAACTTCTTAGGCCTGGTGAGCTCCCCTGCTCCTCCTAAGACCAATAATTGGAGGAGGGGATAGAATTCCTCTCCTTGCCTTGGACCAATCAGGCTTCATCTTCGCGGGATGGCGTAGCGGCCTCCTTTATCTGAGACCAGAGCTCTCCTCCTCTACCTTAACAAATTGGGGTTCTGTTGTCAGAGAAGAAGGGAAGTAGTGGCTGTTGGTTAAGGACTGGGCACTGTCACCCTTCTTTGAGGTCCTCCTTTTGCCTCACTTTGGGGCCCTGGAGTCTCTCCATTTGGGGTGGATGTGGGAAGGGGCATCTGTTTATACACATTATTTTTGACATTCAGAAGAAGCCCATGTGCAGTGTCTGACATTCGTGGCACTTTCAAATGCTCGGATCCCTGCGCTCGTCTCTGCATTAGGATTCCGGTTGTGGAAGGCTTTCTAGGCTTGCTTTTCCAGAAGAAATTATTTGGTTTTACGGCTGTGTTGGAATGGGCCACCGCTCACGCGGGAAGCTGACTCCATTTGTGTGAATGAACATCACTTCGTGTCTTGAGGCTGAAGAGCCCAGTTTCTTCTTTTTTCGTAACGAGAAAGCATTTGGTTCCTAGCCTGTTATTTTTTTTCCCCTCCCTCTACAACATTCCTCCAATCACTGTCTTTCCGTTCTCTGTCAACTAGTAGTACATTCTTGTAAAAGATACCCAAGTTCGGGGCGCCTGGGTGGCTCAGTGGGTTAAAGCCTCTGCCTTCGGCTAGGGTTGTGATCAATCTCATAAGCTGTTTTCCTCTAGTTATCAGTGATCATTTTTCTCTCTCAAGACTCTGCCTTACCATCTAATTTATATTTTGCCCCACGATGGTACATTTTTTTCTTATGGCTGACTCTAAAATTTTAGTCTTAGAGGTTGAATAAATCTGAGCATTTAAAACAACTTTGTGCAACGGGCTTTGTTGTCCTTATTGTTTGTATGAGGGTGCTGGGGGAACTGAGGGGTTATAAGTCTGAGGCAGTGGTGGTGGTTCCTCTCGGGGACCCGTTCTGGCCGATCGGCACATTTCAGCCTGGAGTGTTTTGGAGAGAAGCATTGTCAGCCTGTGTCCCTCACCAGAATAGGGGGTGCTGTGATCGATGGCAGCAACCCTTGGGGGTTTCATGGCAGAAGGAAGTGGAGAAAATGCTTTCCCCAAGATACCCAGAAATCCTTGTTTTCTGGTCATACTGAAGAGTTCTAGTACAGCACTCCTCCTCCCCCCCCCCCCCCCCCCCCCCCCATTCCTCTGCCCCTGTCTACTTTAATAGTAAGCAGGAAAGATATGGTAGAAGCAAAGAAGTTCAATGGAAATCCATAAACATTTTATTTGGTTTGGAAGCCAGAGATGCAGAGAGTTCAAAGCCGACCAGCATTTCCAGGGAGCAATATAATGGTCTTGAAAGCTTACCTTGAGCTTTACAGAAACACTGCTTGCCCAAGGTATGTTGCAATCTTATTTCAAGTCAATCAAGTTGTCTAAGGGGGTAATTGTTACCTTGTGTTACTTACTCCCTGTGAGAGTTATCCTTTTTTAGCTGGCTTCTCATAGGAACCGATGGCATCTGGTGATTGTTTACTTCCTAGTCTTCATCTAGAACAGTGCGGCAGTGTCTGAAGGAACATTTTTGGACAGATCAGGGTGCCATGGGAGAACACAACACATGGTGGTGGGCATCCGTCCCAAGCCCACATGCTTTCTCCAGGCTCTGAAAAAATCAGAAGGCAGTCATGCCACAGTCCAATAAATCGTTGCACGTTAGGTTTTGGCAGTTTCATTGTTGGCCCCCTAAGAGTCTACATTAGGCACTAAATAATAAGTATACTGAGGAAATTAAAAACTATTTCAGAGCTAGAGAAGGTAATGACTGTAAATAAGAAAGGGAAGAAGCCACGCACACTGTATAAATAGCTTGTTTTGCTTAAACATTAGTTAAGCCACATTAAATTTAAAGGGTGTTTCCATTAACCAAAGGTATATAATGTGGGCTGTAAAGTGATTATTGCAAATTCGGCCAGGTTTTCTGTCTGGAGTAAGAGAAATCTAGCCAGGGCATGGCTGACAGGTTGATCCCAAATTCCCAGTCTCCATCAACAGCGGGATTATGACTTTATAACGAAACTCTGTCTTTATGTAATACTATTCTTATGCCATTTTACAGGTGATGAAAGTTTACAGGCAAATTACATTTTAAGCTTCTCTTTGTAAT